>WEIV01018086.1:4544-15093 GCA_013390005.1 Calyptomena viridis
TGTTATAAAAATGTAAGCGTTTAGGACATGTCTTAAATTTTTATAATAATATGCATTTAATACATTACTGTTTTGACACATGCAAGAATCAAATTTATAGGTCTCATTCAGCACTTGCTTTCTCTTCTGTGAACACAGAATGGATTCCTGAGGGAGAAAAAGCTCAAGTGAATGTTTCAAATAAATGTGTCCAACAAAATCGAGTTGTTTGTCTTGCTGTCTTGAAGTAAATATATAAGTACCGAATCTCATCAGCAAATGAAAACCAACATATTTGCCTTTATGTAAATAGAAGTTTTCCTTTAAAGTTCACAGGAAAATCAAACTACTATGAACTTTATCTATATGTATGGACAGCAAAAGATCTTATCTTTTGCCACAGAGTAAAAAAATAGTTCTGTACAATCCTTACAAACAGAATGTCAGTATTGAATAACTCTCAATGAGTCTGCTAAGTTCTAAATATAAGTTTTATTTTCCATTCTGTCTTATTGTTTCTGACATCAGTTTACATAATACCATGTAATGCTACAATTATTTTCACCAACTGTATCCCTTGCAAAAATGCCAAAACCAAAGAAAAATCTATGTTAGCTACTAAAAACTTCATCTATTCTGTTCCTTCCATTCAGAGCCACCCTCCTCTCTGGACTCTGAAAGCCATACAGATTGATCATCTGATTCAAGTATTGACACGTGAAAGTGTAGGAAATTTTTGGCAAGCCCAACCACACTAAACAGAACCACTGTGGAAACACCTTTCCCAGGGCTGCATCTTTGCTGCTGTACAGCCTGCTGCATAAGGTCCCTCTGCAGGAGGGCCAATTGTTTCTATGATTATCACTTTTTTTTTCCAAACATTTTTGTTTTGCTTTAAGGAAACTATTTGGGTAATAACACCCGTTTCATTTTGATTTTCAATCAACTCCTCCAGTTATCAGCACAGTTCCTTGCTTGGAAGTGCTTTACTCAATGCTTTAAAACACTTGAGGAAGCAGTGATCAGAGTATGGAAACTAAATTTTCTTCATTAAATCTACTGAAGCAGATATTAAAAATGCATTTAATATACTGGGGATGGCTGGTGGGCATCACTGACTGTGACAGGCCAGTTACTGATGAGCTGCTGTCAGACGGCCTTCTCAGCAGGGATCTGTGTCTAAGGCTGCTGAAGGACAGCAATATCTTCCCTTGTGTGTAAGCTCTATTCATCTCCCAAGTATTTACTAAATCACAGACCTCTGCACACAAACCCAGTGTTTCGGTGCGTGCTAACAAATGATGGATGGCCTAGTCAATTCGTTATGTCCTGAAAGCGTGATTTCCTGCCATTCCAATCATCAAACCTCTAGAGCCTTCAGAGCTGATCAGTCCTGGAGAATATATTTTGCAGGCTCTATTAAAGGAGTAGAGGTTCTTTCCATTAGTCTCAAACTTTTTTTTTTTCCCTGACTGATTTAAAGAGAACTCTGTCCTTCTCACAGCACCACTGCTACCACTCTTCTATGTGGAAAGTATTCAGCAAATGTAGCTTTAGTACGTTAGTAAAATAGCACTCCTGTAACACCAGCCAATTAAAAAGACAGATTTTGTTTGTGACTATTATAAAATGTGACAATCTTTTATTTAAATTCATACACATGTCTTTATTATGTAACCTTGACAAGCCCCCAAACATTTTGTAACTTGTCCTTTTTTGATCAAATACCATTTGCAACAACGGAGTGCTCAAAAAGACCCATTTTCTTTGTATTTGCCTAGTGAAACACATCAGAGCTCTCTTAATTGTGTTCCCCTTATAAGCGTAAGACACTTAGGAATAAACTTCCGATGTTCAAGAGACGGGTTAGCTGTCAAAGAAACAAAGCTTCTAGACTTCACCCTCTTCATTGTAAGGCAATATACTTGACAGTCTTTCTTCTACACACTAGAGCAGACATTTTATTTACCTATTCAGTGATCTATAAGAGAAGAATATACATACCTCACACCTCTTATTCTGAAACACCGAGCTTCAAATGAAACGGTCCACAGCTGCTGAAGAGTTAGCTGTCTACAATACTGCACAGCTTTTGAAGGTGGTATGACAGATAGGAGTAAATTTTAGGTAAACAAGCGTTTGGTTACTCTGAAGTGCAAAGATCTTGGATTGCTTTGCTTGCCAGGTGTGATCGAGCCATAGCCAGTGCAAACCAATTCACGTTACCCTACAGTTCACCTCAACCTTGACCTGGAGATTAAACTCACTTTTATTGCACACAAAGGTCATCTGTGTTAGGTCAAAATTCAAAGTCCCTTGTCAGCTAAGGTTGATATATTCCAACCTTTCCTACTCTAATGCATCAAATTTTTCATGGTGAGGTCATATTCAGCAGACAGTGTATTCAGCAATTTATCGTGCCATTGTAATATAGCCCAGAATATGACCATCCAAAAAACAACGCATGAATAAAATATGTTCCATTCTGATGTAGCAAATACCCTCTGCTCATAAAACTGAAGCCTGGATTTGTTTGTAGGCTTCAGAAGAATGATACGGTATGAAGCTGTTCCTGAAATACAACCAAGAGTTTTCATCATAATATTCTTTACATACAAGCAACATGAATATAATGGTATCATAAAATCCACAAGTCAATTAAAATGTACATATGGTCAGTGTTAAAACTTGCACTTCATCCTTCCTTAACAACCACCATAATCTTGCCCTTAAATCTACAGACATCTGTTGGTCTGTCTGATGACACCAAGCTTGCTTTAGAATGAAATACTTAGAAACCACTATACCACAAGACTTATATTCCTATCATGCTGGTGATTAGCACATCCATGGAATCTGCAAAGTGTGAAAAAGTACAACAAAATTAAACCTCACAAAGCAACACAGTTGTATACACTGTGACCAAGACAACCCCCCTAGCTTTGACATATAAAAGATTTCCTTTATTTTCTTTTTATACTTTCCTGCTCTTTTTCTATTTTCCTTTTCTCTCTCTTTTTTCTCCCTTTTATTTCTTTTTCTTTTGCATTTTCTCTTTTATCTCCATCTTTTTCTCTTTTCTTTTTTCTCTTTTCTCTCTGTATTTTTTGTTTCTTTTATATCTCTCTCTCTCCTTCTTCTCTTCTGTATTAAACAAGAGCACTTAAAACACAGATCCAACAGACTCAGAATGCATTTTCAAATTATAGGGAACTAATTTCCACGTCTGCTTTAAAAGGCCCCCTCCAATCATTGTATTTCACCATCAAATCTTCAAAGGATTTAGGATTGGCTTCTAAGTGGTTTGTATAAATTCCTCAAGGCCAAAAAAGGTTTCCCTTTACTCAGGCAAAATGAATTTCACAAGTGTAATAAGTCCTGTTCTGTGTGATTATTTTTTTTATAAAATGAACTGTACTCCCATATGGTAGCACTTCACATATTGGAAGGGGAAAACGTTAAGAGAAAAAAAAGAGATTTATCAGAACTTAAGAATTCAGAAAGTAAAACCTTAAGTTTTGTTGTGTATTTCAAGAAAATTTCAAGACTAACATTTAAAATAGATTTCCATTTTGCTAGGATGGACAACATATGTGGGAATGCTTGTAAGGAAGAGGATGGTTACAGTTATAAAAATTGCAATGGACTTCCCTCAAAATTAACTTTCATGCTGACACAGGTTTGTATATTACATATATTTTTCTGTTAATAGGTAACATGCAAACAACTCAAAGAAACCCTTTCCATCTCTTTCCAAACAAATCTGGAAAGCGTCCATGTCCTAAAAATGTAGTATTTACATGTGTCAATGTAAGTTTCCTGCCTAAATCCCACCTGTTGGTGTTGGTGAGCCCCAAAAATAAGCAAAAGCATATTTCCCATTTTACTCTGAAAGCTTCCACTGCTATCAGTAGCTAACTTTTAAGTAAGTATCTTATGTTTCATTTAACAAATAACGAAGGAGACAAAGTTTTTCTGAGTTATATGCTGATTTTATTAATTTCCATCACACAATACTTCATACTACAGGAGACAATTGGTATCCTCCTTATTTAGGGTCATAGGATAAGCAAACTGTATTTTAGCAAGTCATACGAAATCCAACCAGTTACAAATTCTTTAAGGCTTCTTCACTGATATCTAAGTGAAAAGAGAAACCTTGTACAGCCCACTGGTTCAGCCTATCAAAGCTGTAATACAGTAGATTTCCTACCAAAGGTTCAAATAGCAAGAACGTCTTTCCAAAGGGAACAATATCAGTTTAGAGTTCACATAATTAATTTGCATAGTATGTTTTTATTTCATTTTAGGATTATTTTGAATGTGCTCCATTTTACTGTAGGTCACTTGTTGAAACTTGTTCATTGCTACTTTACTTTTCAAATAATGAGCCAAGACCTCTTTCTCATCCCTTATTATCAATCTACTTACCTAGGAGATTAACTGCAGCTTCAAGTATATACCAAATCTTAAATTATATTAGGGTTTTGCTACATAGAATAGACAAAAACAAACAGTAGTGTAACATTTTGTTTCCTCTGAAGTCTAACAAAAAAGAAGGAGATACAAAACTTTAAAAATTCTACTGTTTCATGGATGCTCTCATCATATCCTCCAGAACATCTAAACACGATACACCTGTGCAAAGTATTTGCCACTTCAAAACAGAGAGGGTAGAAATATACCAATGACAATTTAGCATCTCTCTCCAACTCTCTCTGCATCTCCTGCTAATGTTCGCTTCCTCTTCTCTTACGAGCTGGTCTACTAAACATGATTAAGTGCTTTATATATGCAGAGCATGAATTTATTTCGTTTTCAAGTAGTGAGAACATAAAAAAACAGAGGGAGCTTAAAACGTGTCTGTAAAGTTGGTTTTTTTTTTGTAAAATAAGTTTCTAACACTCATGGGGACAAAGCAATTTTCTAAATAGGATTTGCTAGATCAGCATTTGCAGAGTAAAGAAAAACAGCATAATTCCCCTGCTTTGCAAAATAATTAATCAACTATTCAGAAGAGCAGGGAGAGCAGAAGATACAAGAATTACATTTGGTTTGCTATGACAAGAGCTGTTCCAGGCAGAAGAGAGTGCAAGTGAAGTGCCACATAGCTGTAGGTTGTCTGCTCATAGACAAAAACCCTCTAATAAACTTGTGCTTGAGTCCTGAGTCTAGAGCTCTGAGAGCCACGCAGACACCTATCTGCCCTCTACTCACGAGCTTCACTGCCAGTCCTCTTTCCTGGGTAACAGCAGGTCCAAGGAGCACCAGAGCGGAGCGCAGAGAATTCTCCTCCCACTTTGACTCAATCTGCAGGCTCCAGAACACAGAAATGGAAAGAAATGGAAAGGGAGAAAAAAAAGGAGGAGATGAAAGAGAGTAGCAGTTCTAACTTCCACAGCCATCATGGGCTCAGCAGTACTGCTCGATAATCTAAGCAACTGCACAAAGGCAGAATACAATTATTCACAAAATCCAATATATTTCCTTATAAATAAAACTGGTTTGAAGAGGAAAATCAGAGGCCTATCCACCCTCAACTCTAAAAAAAACAAAAACAGATGCAACAATGACAGCGGAAAAGGGGAAGAAAAAAATGATACCTCAGTCTTAAGCAGCTAGTAAAAGAAATAACATTGATACCATACATTTAAACTTCTTTAGGGTCTTTCTTTCAGTATGAATCATCACTGAGAAAGTGATAAAAATGAGAAAATAATAAACAGTTCACTTTTTACAATTTACATAGTATGCCATTACTGTGCAAATATATTTTTTTTTAAAATGAACAATCTTGCTGAGATGCTTTCCAGGCCTGGTGTCATTTAATAAAGCATTTGATAATTAGTAATTTGGGGAAAGAGTATGAGAATTACTCAAAATGTGTGGAAAACTGAAGTAATATTAAATAATAAAGAAGAGATTGCATGAATGTAGAGGAACGTGCATCCCTTGATACGCTCTGAGAATGACTGTGTGCATTCCAATAAGTAAATATGAAGTTACATACATTAAAACCAAATATCCATACTCAAATATCAAGTATACCAACATGAAGCTGTGCACCACATTTTCCTCTTGCTTATTGAAAAAAAAAGGAAGAAGAAAAAAAAGAAAAGTTTATGCCAGGTTCCCTTACCTGTCTGCTGTAAAAAAAGCTCTTCCTGATCACACAGATGTAAGTTTTCACAGAAGGGACACAAACAGGACCATACTTCTTTGAATAGATGCACAGAAGAAAAGTGAAGAACCACACACAGCATCTGATAAAAGTTCCAATACTTTGAAATCCTAGTACTTTGAAAATCTCTATAACATGATTTGCACTCAAACAGGCTCAGAAATGAATGCTTCTTTTACAGGAATACAAATAAATGTACCTAAAGGAAAGTTGGGCTAGAGGCACCAACTTTGTTCTACAACTTGAAGAAAGGAAGAAAAACAACACAAATTGTGGTATGGAAGAATACAGCACTCCTAAATGGACTGAAATATGTTGCACAACAGTTCAGTGCCAGAACTAGAAAAGCATATAGATTTTGGAATCATTAAGAGACGCTCAAAGCTACTGAGACAACTAGAACCATAAGAAAGTTTCTGGAATCTCTAATTCAAGCACAACCTAGTGTAAGAAATTCAGACTCAAAACAGAACCAAAACAGAAAAAAACTCACATAAAAAAATCCCCCAGAATAGTATCATAATGAATTGGGTCAGCAAAGCTCACAACCTTTAGAAAGGTTGATCCTTGATAGACACCAGAGGAAGACTCAATCAAGAAAACAGCAATATTCAATCAGAAATGGATACAAAGAAGAGCAGCAAAACATGTACAAGGTCTATACTTGAGAAGGGTCCAGTCATTTGTCAATCATGTTCTACTGGTAAGAACTAAAAATAACAACTAAACAGTAAACGACAGCACTGAAGGACTAGAATATCAATTTGGGTATGAATTGAACCCTTAGAAGCTGGACTTTCTAGGACGAGTTAAAATAGTCTTTGAATAAAGGTAAGACTTTAAAGGTCTAAGTTACATCTTGTCACTATAAACAGATAGGGCAGAGGTGATCTGTATCTAGAAGATTCTACTTGTAGGCAGTTTTAACTACCATTTAAGAGCGAAATATGCACTGAAAAGAAAGAGATTGTAACTTTCTCTGAACATTTCCAGCAATACTCTACAGTTCCTACAACCAGCCCTACAATAAGTAATTCAATTTAGACATTAGGTCTCATTGAGAAAAAGAGTATCTCAGAAGAACATGAGTCCAGAGCCAAAGAGAAAGCATAAGATTAAATACAGAAGTAACAAAGAAAACCACAAATTATTAGCAAGTAGACAAATTCAGGTGAGAAACAAAGCAGAAAAGGTGGTACACTTCAGAAAAGTACTGAAAATAAAGAATTATCAGTCCAGTGGCATATGGGTTAAAAAGATCAAAGGAACTATGGATCAGTGATCCAATATTGGCAGAGATTTATTGTGCTTAGTGCTCAAAATTACATTTTGATAATCTTCAGGTCATCCAAATATCCTGCTGTTAAAGGTGAACATGTTAGAAGACAACTGCTAAGCATGTAACAAATACCTTCAGAATAAAGAAATGAGTAATTGCCAGGCATGGAATACAAAGCACAGCACTAACAGAAAAAAAACCCAACAATTTGATTCTTAGATTTTTGCAAAATAACTGGATCTTAGGCAAAGTAAACTAAATCCATGTTGTCTGTAATGTTACAAGGTTGTCAATGCTTGTATAAACATACAAACAGATAAATATATAAACATATAAATAGATGTTAAAAAATTATTTAGATTCACAGGCCAGGCTGGCAGCCACCACACAACATACCTATAGACTGAATTGTGGCAATTGCTTTACGGAAATGACAACTTATTCTTAGGGGGGAATTGCAGAATGTAAGCACTTTCACACAAAATGTGAAAGATACTTTATACAAATAAGGAGCATAAACTTTGAAACTTCATGAAACACAACAGCCAAGGGAGGAACCAAGAGACAAGACAGCATTAGAAAAAAACCTGAGCAGATTAATGCAGAAATCCAAAGACTCTCAAGATCTATGAGGCAGTAGGAACCAGAAATATTTGAAAACTGTCAATTTATGTATTGCATTACCAATGCAATACATAAATACCATCAGTGGAATACTGATTCTTCCTAGGGAAAGATTGAATGTGCAAGGTGAAAGGAGCTATTATGGATGTTAGTACTTTCAAGTTTGAATCAGCAACTGTTACCATATAATAATGACAAACTGTCTATGGACACCTTCATCATGCCGCAGGTACCATCACAGATTCTGGACTATTTTCTTAAAAAGATTGAATTAGAAAGTTGATGGGGGGTGGGGGGGTGTTTGTTTGATTCTGGCTTTCATAAAGAAAAAAAAGTGGCTAAAAAGTTGTATCAGATCCTTCCCGTCCTAGAAGAGAATGACAAAGGTTCTAGATTATAAGAAATTTACTCCACAGTTATAAAACACATCACTGAAAAACATGACACACAAGTTTACAAATCTTTGCAGCAGGCCTTTTACAAGGTAACAGTTACAGATAATGCCTGTTTTCCACCTTATAACACTTATCTATTTCAATACACCTCCTTTGCAGCTAAGGCAGCCAGTGGCCTTGGAATGTATCATTTATCTTCTGCTTCTGCCCTCCTATGGGAAACCAACAGACAACAAAGAAACACCAGTTCCTGAGGCATTCACAGAAAGGAGATGGGTAGATCTCCTCAAAACTTACTTAAGGCAGGCATGTTTAAAAAAAGCTATCAATTAATTCATCACTCAAATAGAAGACTTTAGCCTTCTCCCAGGATGTGAGAGACCTACAAGCAGAACTCAGATGCAGACAGTCTTATATCATAATGTGAATAACAAGATAACAGTATGCTAAACCAGCTAATTGTAGAAGCAACCACTAGAGCTAATCTCTGCTTTTCAGTGTTTGCCACACCAGATGCTTTAGAAAAAAAAACATTATTTTCCTAACTAACCCTGACCCTGAGATTAGCTCAGTTGGTTAGAGCCTGCTGCTAATAGCACCAAGGTTGTGGGTTCAATCCTCATATCAGGCCATTCGTTTAAGAGCTGGACTTGATGATCCTTGGGGGTTCCTTTCAACTCAGAATATTCTGTGATTATGTGATCTTACAATGTTAGTTGCACATAGTTTTCAGGAGTCATCAAGTTCTGAGAAAGAGGACTCAACGGATCCTTTGCAGCACCAAATGAGTGGACAGGGAAGTAAAACGTATCAGAAAGGTCTGGTACTTTTTCTGACAAACTTGTTTTCCCTACTAAAGACATGCATGCTTACGGATCTGTCTTGGAAGGAGGTTCTGACCTGGAAAACCAACCCAAATTCCAACCTTCTTTCAAGATAGCTTTATTAAAGAGACTAGAAAAAGAGTGCATGCACACACAAAGACACACAAACACTCTCTCTTAATTTCATTAGCACCAAAGTGATAAAGCCAATTTTAAGCTCCTTAGACATACGCTGTCACAGTAAGCGGTTTCCAAGTTTCAGAAGTACTGTGCAAGGTGAGCTGGATTCCCAACAATGCAACTCAATGCACTCCCTGAACCAACCATATTTCTTTAGAATCACTTGTTCTCTACAATAGGCCTATTCCCTTAGCTTGATTTTTAACTACATTACACACTTTCCTGAACAGGAAAAGATTTCACTGGATGGTTTAAAAGCGTAAGTCAATGTTGGCTCTTCATTCACTTACTGTAAGTTACAGCATCAGACAGTTTCTTCCACCACACTTGTGGTAAGACTAGCAAGACTCATTCAGGAAGCATGTGAATGATTTTTTGGTTTACTTATTTCTCTTTAAATAAGCACTAAACTCCTACATTTTTCTGTATTATTTCTGGTGATTTGAGACAGCACCACTCATTTCCCCACAGAACTCACTTTGCTTTCCTTTCCAATTCAGCACTAGTAATCCTTCCTCCAAACCTGAACACAAAAGTGAAAAACTTTGCAATGTCCCTTACAACTCTGTTGTTGTTGTTGGTAGTAAGCAAATTTTGGCAATGAATAGTGGTGCATAAAGTACATCTTGCCATGCACACCTTTCCATGTTAGCCTGTGATCATTTGCACATGCTTCTGGCAATTCTGAACACAGTTCAGGCAAGGAAGCAGATAAATGGCGATATGTCAGAAGATGAACTCCACCAGCTTTCAACTGCAAAGCAGCAGCAGCTAGAGAATTATGGGTCCTGAAAGCCCCTTTTGCTTAAGCTACAGGGACAGTGGTATTGCAGGATGGATTCCACCCTTGGCCTCAGCCACACAGGAACGGCCCGAGCCCTAAGGCTTCATTCACATCAGAAGACGTACTTGGTGTTTAAGGGCGTCGTGAAGGGACCCGAGAACTTTCACTTGGACGAGTGGCAGGGGCGCAGGGGGAAGCTTGCTTTATTTTGTGCCAACTCCTCAGGTCACGGGTACCCTGCTCCCGGTGGCAGCTTCGGCGAGCTGTCGGTTACCGTCGACGACCGTGTGCGTGTCCTGGTGA
>WEIV01018086.1:22843-48843 GCA_013390005.1 Calyptomena viridis
TTCCTCTGTATACATTGAAGAAATGGGAAAATGATAAATCACTGGCTTTTTTACTTGTTTCAGGATTATTGTAATGCTAATCCATGTCTCCTGTTTTTCTTTGGTAGTGTGTGCAAGCCCAATTCTTTCAGACCTTTCTTGAAAGTCATTTCTCTGAAAGGATTGTCATTTTTTTGCTCTCTATACTTTACAACATCTTTCTTAAAATCCAGTGCAAACACTACTTCAGCTGAGGCACTTCATTTTGCTGAGCAGAATAAAAATTATCGTATTTTTTAAGCAAGATTCCTGTCCACCATTTCTCAAATTAACTACTAAAAGAAAAAAAATCACACTGTGAGTATTTTTCCTGCCTTTGCACACTCTTCTGTCTGTTATGCTAGCTCATAGAAGTAGCACCAGAATAGGAAAGTGAAGTATGTGTAGCACAGTAAATATGTTGGTCTGTCTCTCACTGTAGGGGAGTCAGTGTGAAAAATATAAAAAAAATCAGAGTCAAAAGTACTACTTGCTGAACTGTTATATATTAGATATTTTTTTCATGAAACACTGTAATAGCATTACAGTTTCTTGAGTCTTCCATTTCTTCTGATACCCATTTATTCTTTCTAACACATGTAAAACATATTTGACGTTTATAATAATGGAATTATTAGGCATGTTACTGACATCAAGGTTTAAGGGACTGGGTGACATAGGGAATTTATGTTCCACTTTAATCCATTTATCAGCCTCCTCTGGGAACAGATTTTAAATCTAACTTAAGCCATACCAATCTGGGGGGAAAAAGCCCTGCTTAATCCAACAGCCTGTGAAACATGTAAATACATGAAATTGTTGTCTAGGCTCCCCCTCACCTCTCTCTTTTTTAGGAAGGAAAATATTGATGGTTTATATGATGACATTCTCTATGGAATAACATGGCTACTTGTTCAGATCTGTTGTTTTCCAGTTCAAGAATCAAGAGAGAAGGTGATACAGATGAATTATTTGAAACATTAACAAATTGAAATGTAAATATAAAAGTATATAATCCTATAGAGTAGCAAGTAGTAGCCAGTAATTACTNTTTACAAAGCTTGTTCTAATGTTTAATTCCAAGCCTATGGATTGCAAATGAAAACACCTTCCTCTGTATACATTGAAGAAATGGGAAAATGATAAATCACTGGCTTTTTTACTTGTTTCAGGATTATTGTAATGCTAATCCATGTCTCCTGTTTTTCTTTGGTAGTGTGTGCAAGCCCAATTCTTTCAGACCTTTCTTGAAAGTCATTTCTCTGAAAGGATTGTCATTTTTTTGCTCTCTATACTTTACAACATCTTTCTTAAAATCCAGTGCAAACACTACTTCAGCTGAGGCACTTCATTTTGCTGAGCAGAATAAAAATTATCGTATTTTTTAAGCAAGATTCCTGTCCACCATTTCTCAAATTAACTACTAAAAGAAAAAAAATCACACTGTGAGTATTTTTCCTGCCTTTGCACACTCTTCTGTCTGTTATGCTAGCTCATAGAAGTAGCACCAGAATAGGAAAGTGAAGTATGTGTAGCACAGTAAATATGTTGGTCTGTCTCTCACTGTAGGGGAGTCAGTGTGAAAAATATAAAAAAAATCAGAGTCAAAAGTACTACTTGCTGAACTGTTATATATTAGATATTTTTTTCATGAAACACTGTAATAGCATTACAGTTTCTTGAGTCTTCCATTTCTTCTGATACCCATTTATTCTTTCTAACACATGTAAAACATATTTGACGTTTATAATAATGGAATTATTAGGCATGTTACTGACATCAAGGTTTAAGGGACTGGGTGACATAGGGAATTTATGTTCCACTTTAATCCATTTATCAGCCTCCTCTGGGAACAGATTTTAAATCTAACTTAAGCCATACCAATCTGGGGGGAAAAAGCCCTGCTTAATCCAACAGCCTGTGAAACATGTAAATACATGAAATTGTTGTCTAGGCTCCCCCTCACCTCTCTCTTTTTTAGGAAGGAAAATATTGATGGTTTATATGATGACATTCTCTATGGAATAACATGGCTACTTGTTCAGATCTGTTGTTTTCCAGTTCAAGAATCAAGAGAGAAGGTGATACAGATGAATTATTTGAAACATTAACAAATTGAAATGTAAATATAAAAGTATATAATCCTATAGAGTAGCAAGTAGTAGCCAGTAATTACTTATTTGCACATCAAAGCAATTTTAATTTCAATTATAAAAAGAAAAAAACAAGATTACTGGTGCTTTTTGGTTTTGGGGGGGATATTGGGAGGGTTTGTTTTGTTTTTTTGCTTGTTTCTGTTGATTTCTTTTTTTCTTTGTTGTTTTTTTTCTAGTTTTGATTTTGTCAGGGAGGAAAGCATTTGTGTGTATTTCCATTATGCAAATTATACAGTAGCACTAGAATCAGTTGCTTCAAGGTTATCTGAAGAGGCAACGTAGGTTGCCTAAACTTGGGCAGTCCAGCACTAGGTCACCCGTTCCCCTGTAGTAAAACTAATTCACTTTTTTTGATCTATAAACTAAATGGAGCCTCCCCTTGGTTAGTAATGAGGTATATAGGACCAGCTTCTAAAGTACTCTAGTGTGAATCCACACTAGAATAGTTCAATGGGAGCCAAGGTGATCTAATCAAGATCAGAATTGGGCACATTATGCGACTCATACTGATGTAGTCAGTTACCTTTATAATCTAAGGAATGGTAAGAGAAGCATTATTGCCTTGATATTTGGCATTGGCATTCAGGCACATATCTGCAGCAACTCAACTCGGGAACCATGTAATGTACATGTTCAGTCGGAATAATTTGCTGCATACTGAGATGCCAGTCTTAGGGTTTAAGATGAAAAATACACTCCTATGAGTCAAATATTTATGAGTAGAACCCAATGTGTTTAAACCTTGTTGACCTTTACATAGTTATGACATATATATCATCTCCTGGTTATCCTTACCATTGCTTTGTTCTGGAAAAAGCAAAACAAGAGGTTAAGTAGTCCCTAAGGATAAGTTAAAATGTGGAGTACTGCCATGTTGCATGGCTGTCTTTCAATGCAAGTTGATGAGACTGCTCAAAGTAATAAAAGACCTTGTTAGATGATGCCATTTAAGAAAAAAAAGTATTTTGAGAATGAGTTTATTGTTTCCATATTTGATGTTCTAATATTGTAAACAATGTATTTGATAGTATTTGTATTAGATGTGTAAAGCCTAACTCCTTCTTTTCTCTTTAAGCAGTCACAGTTCAAATTAGTTTAAAATCTAATTTGCTGATACATTTAAATGATCTTTCTAATTTGAGACCAGCAAGAAAGTCACCATGGTCCTTTAGTTTGATCTCCTGCATAACAGATATTTTAGGTATTTCAATAATAAATTGCTTCATATAGTTCAGCACCTGTGATTGAATTAGAGGGCATTTTTTAAAAACAATATGGTACCTAAAAATATAATTAAATCTGGATTTAAAGTGATCCAGAAATACAGACTCTTACTAAATTCTTTGAGGTTAATTACTTTTGCTGTCAGTTGTAAGTAGCCTGGTTTGAACTTGTTTAGCTATATTTTTATAGCTAACTTAGTTTTGCTGTAGCTTGTTTTCCTGATTTTGGTAGGTTCTATGGTAAATATATCAATTTAAAGTCAGTGTTGCTGACTCAGGTCACCTCTTAAACTGTTGTGTGAGAAGTTAAACAGATGAAGTTCACTGAAGTTCTAAACACTAAGTGTGTTGCTGCTGTTCTTCAAAGGCCTTCTTAATGCATTTTCTCTTGTAACCAGACTAAATCTTCTATGTACAGAGGTTGTGCTTATTTCCAGAGAGCGTAGTGAGGAACTTTGACTATTGTAGAGTAGAAAATAGTACCCATTGGAAATATATATCGTGTAGTATATTCATGGAAGATTTATTCTATGAGGTTATGAGGAATAAATACATAAATAGTATAACATGAAATTGTCATTACATGTAGCTGTATGTTACAAAACTCTCTGGATTTTTTGTGAAAATAAAAAGGACCAGCCTCAACAAGGTACCAGCAACTACCTGTTATATCATTGAGCAACCAGAATTTTAACCATGTTACATATCTAGTTATTGTTTGCCCTTTATATTATTTTAAAAGTGTTTTAAAATGTTGGAAAAATGTTTGAAATTTTAAATATTAATAAATATATCTCATGATCTCACCATAATGGTGTTTAAAGCATTGCTATTACTTCTCTCTCTAATCATGTGCTCACAAAATTGTCCTGTGTAACTACCAGATGCTCTTGGGCAAAAAGAGGAAGTTAATTAACAGGAGAAAGAGTAAAAAATTAAAAATTAAGCCTGTCAGAAGAAGAATAATAGAAAGAACCTAAGACAGGTAGCATGTGGTATCTGTGAAGCTAGACGAGACAGCTGAAGGGGAAAGGTGTAGAATGATCTGTTCCATTTCTCTAGACCTGTTTAGTAAAGGTACCTTACAAGATAAAAGTGACAATGCTGTATTTGTTTTACCTTGCTATGTGAATCACAGGAAAAGGAGGAGTGTTAATTTTCAGGAGGTCCGTGGTGTTTTTTTCTTGTTTCTTAGTGACCAGTACAAGAAGAGATTAAATGGAGTTTATCCATGGACATTAACCATTACAAACATATTGTGCTGAATTTTCCTATGAATATTTACTTGTGCTTAGGTGTAGGGTTATCTTAGGTATCTTTTAGACAATGGTTGCATTAATTTATGTGCTAAGAAAGAATGTTTAAGCTGTCTTGCTTTTTGAAGTTAATCCAACTGGAAACAAATTTGGTTTTTTAACATTTCTTGAACTTTTGTAGAGGTTGGAATCTAGTGGTCCATCTGATCAGTCCTATGCTGTCTTTGGATTGCTAAATGTACTTTAAAATAATTTTATTTCTCATAAAGTTCAACAAGAGGAAATGTAAAGTCCTACATCTTGGAAGGAATAACCTCAGGCACCAGTGCATGCTGGGGTTCAGCAGTCTTGAAAACAACTTTGCACTGATGAGGCTGCTCTGTAGTATTGTTTGTAGTTCTGGGCTTCCCAGTACAAAAAAGATAAGACTTACTGGAGCAAATCCAGAGCAGGGCTGCAGATGAGTAAGGGACTGGAGTATCTTTATAGGAGGAGGGGCTGAGAGACCTGGCACTCTTCAGCCTAGAGAAGAGACAGCTTAAGAAGAGATCTTACCAATGTGTATAAATACATGATGGGAGAAGATGAACAAGGAGACAGAATGTTCTCAATTAGTGCCCACTGACAAGACAAGGGGAAGTGGCTACAAATTAAAATGCGTGAAATTCCATCAGAACATGAGAAGACAGTTTTTTACACTGAGTGTGATCAAAAACTGAATTGCCCAGAGAGGTTGTGAAGTCTTCTGTGAAGTTATTAAAAAGCTGACCAGACACAATCCTGGATAAGCAGCTTGAGGTGACCTGTGTTGAGCAGGGAGAAGTTGCATCTCATGAGGTTCTAAACATTTCTGTGACTCTGTGAAAGTTGAATGACGAAAGAGAGATGGTTTTAGTCAAAATAAGTGAAGTGCATTTTGTTTAAAACTAGTTACAATTGATAGGACAGCATTTTGATCTTTATCCTTGGTATAAGCACCAAAGGCTTTATTTCAGTTCTCCTTAGAGTGTGTGTTTCAGAGTCTGCTTTTCACTGATACACTTTTGGATGGATGTGTTATTTTGTAATTTGTGTCAGGTAGGTTATTTGGCTGTATACAACAATGCTCAACTGTAAAAGAGCTTTCATTAATAACTTAAATTTTTCAATTACGTTCTTTCATCACATATTTTGCAACTTGAAGACTCATTACTTTGTAGTCCTGTGGGTTAATCAGCATGATACTGATGCAGGAACAATTTAGTGAACTCTTTATTATCTAGACATACTTCATAACTATATGGAGGCAAAAATAAGATGTTTATTTTTTTTCTTTGCTGAGAAAACTGGCAGTACAATTGCTTAAGGAGGAAAAGGTGTGTTTAATGGCAGTTAGGCTGTGAGGCCTTGCCAAGAAAGTTCTCTTTGCATTCTGACTTGTGGAGGATATGATCAGAAGAGAAGCCAGAGAGTATCTCATGTAGGGGAATCTCAGCTGACCTTAACATTTTCTCTGCACTGGAAACTTCCACAGAAATATATTGGTGACATAGAAGTCTTTCCTGTGTCTTATGGACACTTTGCACTGGTTGGAAGGATGAATTTCTTTCTACCTTGAATCTAATTATTGTGTATACACCAATGTGCTTAAAGCAGTGATTTGCACACTGCCTGCAGAAAATAAATAAATCACAATGGAGGAAAATAAAGCCTTCAGTGTTTGATATATATCCTCATAAAGTCTTTTTCAGCCTTTAAACAACTGAAGTTTTGATCTGAGTTATGAGTAGTGCTGTATATGGTCATCCTATAATTGCAACAGATGACTCCCAGAACTTGTCTTTTTGTTCTTTTTTCCCAGTTATTAGAGATGTCAGAGAAAGACATTTATGTGTCAGTGGATAGAATCCTAGCCTTTCTTGTAAAAATATTGCATGCTATCTATACATGACAGCCCTTATCTTTAAAATGGTTTTAAATATTATATATTTCTTCCAGTGGTGATGTTTGGTATACCACCTAGGCCTAATTTCTGAAGATCAGAACTGGTTAAATTCTTATGCATCTTTGATTTACCACATCTAAGTAAAATTCAGAATTTCCATCACTAGGATTTTTTAAACTATTTAAGTAATTTTTAGAAAAAGGTAGAATTTTAAGAAAACTTCTGTGTGATAAGCTGGATTGAACTTTCTTATCTATACAGTGTGATACAAGTGGATGTGAGCTGCTCTTTCTGTGCCTTGAGCTGGTTGGTGTGAGTTCAGCTTGGGTCCACAAAACAGATTGCTGTGTCAGTGTAATGGTATGTTACTCAGTGTGCTATTTTGCTTTGCAGGGCTTATCCAGCAAGCTTTGCTATGTGACTGACTACCTCAAAATGTGAATGTGTGAATTCTGTACCCATCCATGTAGATACAAATGTGAGTCAATGAGTGGGAATCGAGTTTAGTTGACAGTAATTGGAGAACAAGATCTCAAAGATTTTGGGTGAAATTTGGTTTTGTAAACTGCAACTGGAAATGTAAATAGATTAAGAATTTGATTACGCAGTCCTCAGAATAAGAAAGATTCCAGTGAAGATAATAGTAAGTATTAGTGGCAAAAGTTAAAATTCCTGGAATGACTGTTTGTAAAATCCATGGTTCATTTTTAAATGCTAGAGCTTCAGCATTTTTCTTGACTATTCCAGAGTGCTTATTGGGGAACTGGAGAACTGTTCTGTATTTCTAGCAAAAATTGAGTAGAATGTTAATTCTATTATTTTACGAATGTGTGTAATGTGTCTTCTATATGTCACAAGGCTTTTTTATGAATACCTCTGAAGAGTTAACCCTTCCCTGAGTTTTAACATTAACCTCCATATCATTTTTAGTTTTTATGGGAAAAAATATGCAAATCTGAGTTCTTTTTCTTCCACAGTTTTCATATACAGTGGCGAAACTTTACAGGATAGTCTAATGAAGTTTTTATTTCAAAACTAAAAGGAAAAATAGGAGGGAAAGAATGCTAACACACTGAAGAAAATAAACCACATTTTTTAACCAAAAATACGTAAATCCAAAATTTTTGCATCTTTTTGGTCAGTTATTTAATCCCATTCTGGTCATTGTTCTTGACAGTGAAAACAGTGAAACTTTCCTGGTTAAGGAATTTTTAAGCGGTAGTTATAATCTTCTTGTTTATTAAAATGAAGGACAGAACAATGAAAAGGAAACTGCTTCAAATCAATCCCTGCTGTTTTGAACTATTTTTAGAATCGCTAATCAAAGCATAATTCATAAAAAGCTTGGGAGAATATAATGCTGTACCTTATGTGCACTTATTTGCAAGTGTAAGTGTTCTTAAGCAGTATCCTCATTATTAGCACTAGCTCTTATCTGTCACTGTTACCACGTATAGTAATCTTTACTGATAAACTTGGCCCCTAATTGATGTAATCCCAGTTTGGTTCTTGGTCCAATTCCACTCCAGCTAGCTTACTCAGTCCATCAGAGAAGAGTAAAAAGGTACAAGGAAACTCATGCCTTGGATATAATTCGTTTTATTGACCCTCTGCTGCCCAGAAGGCTTCAGAGGAGATCAATCCCCAAGGGATCCAATAACAGAGTATATCTTACTTCCTGTTACATGGGTTTATAAAGGGTTCAGATTTCTGGGAGGGGACTAGGGAAGGGCCAATGGGAAGAGCAGGTGGGAGTGGTTTAGGGAGGGGTAGGAGTGGTTTGGGGTGGGGTCCTGCTCTTAGGTCTGGGCAGGGAGGGGTTTGGGTCCATATTTGGGGAGAGTGGGAGGGGTGAGGGTGGAGTTACACTGAGGAGGGAATGCAGCTTTGGAACAGTCCAAGCTGGGTTTAGAACATTCTAACAGGGAGTTTACAGAACCATATATTAAAACATATAAACATAGAAATAAATACACAGAATACACTACTACACTTAATCAATAATTTCACAGACTAGGAAAGTAAAACATAGTACAGTCCTTCAAATGAGGGTTATGTTAGTTGATGAGTTTATAAAAACAATATGACACTTGTCTTCTAAATAATACTGCAGAAGTCTCTTGTAAATCCTTTAGCAATTTTTTCTAATCCTTTACAAGTTGTAAAATCATAGCTGAAAGGCAGGCAGAAATGGAATGCAGAAGTAAGACATCTGTTATTGTTATATCAATGATGATGTATAACCAGCTCTGAAGTAATAACATTTTAACAAGGACTAGAGTCTTATTTATCCAAAATGAGATCTCATCCACTTCCATGTCTTTATTTGCTGCATTCATAAAAATGAAGTTTACAATTGAGAAATTGTGTCAATTAGTGCTTGTAGAACATCACAGGTATTCTGCAGTATGGTTTGGACTAACGGATTTGTGGCCAAATCATATTTTAACAAATAGAGATATCTGTAAACCATCTTCAAAGTACTATATTTGTGTGCTGCTTATAAAACAGTGTTCACTAAGTACGGTAATACTATATTATATAACTTCAGCAATGTGAAATGTATATACTATTAATGTATTTTCTAGTCCATTAAGGACAAGCAGTGTATTATGCTCCATTTAAGAAAAGATTTACAAGTCAGTAGTGTGGAGGGCTATTCCAGGACAATTTTGGCATGTAGATGCAGCCGTCTTTTAGAGAATGTGTTATTGTGTTGACTCACAACCAAATTCTTATTAACTATATTTTAGTGTCACATAAGATTTGATGGGTTAAACTTTCTACTCGCTTGAAATTGATACAAAGCTACAAAACCGTTAAACAGTAAAACAGCTTGAGAATTACAAGAATTTTTTCAGGCTCTAGTGGAGAAGGAGTAATGGAGAAGGAGAAGGAGAAGAAGAAAAAATATATCATTTTTCACCTGTTGTCACAATTTTTTGGCTGTGCATTAGTAGAAACAATATTAAGCCATGGAAGAAATATCTATGTACTTCTTTCCTTAAAGCTTTTTGGTTTAATCAATGGTAAAATGGGTAATCATGCATTTTAGTATATTTCAATACCAATTCACCCAATAACAGCTAGTTAGCTCTTCATTTTTGTGACTTCACTGTGGAATTAATATGAAATGAAAAAAACAAGACCTGTGCCACTGTTCTGTATGATTAAATGCAGAGGTCTTGACTTTATTCTAATAGCCTGTGGGACTTGGTACAAAAATATCTTTGGGATTTGGTCCAAAAAGCCAGTGATCCAAACGCTCCCTGATAGGGCTTTTAAACTCAGTATTTAAGCCTCCAAGTTATCTGGCTTTCAGTGTGCATTTTGTTACCGGTACAGCAGTATAATATTTTATTCCTAATTTTGTTATTATTTTACTTTAAAAATATCTTTGTAACTGTAAGTCTTTTAGTCCTTTTACCAAGTTAGATCCTTACTGGAATTTGAAAAAGTAATTGATTTGCTCTTGAAGATTCTGCTCAGGTTTTTTTTGCAGGAAAAAGAAAGCGTATTGCCCTTTATCTTAGTTGCAGGCAATTCAGAAGTGTATTGTGTGTGTTTTTCTGTCTTATACAATGGATCATGCATTAGTACATATTAATACTGAGGCAATATATACAACAGTATGCATTTGTTTTGCTTCAAATGTATTCTAATTCAGAGAGATACCTAGTCTTTATCTTCTAAAGTCAAGAAGATATACCTGGTTTTGTTATGTTTTTGAAAAACGTTGTATTATCACTATGCTATGCTTTCAAGAACAGATTATACCTATCTTTGTCTTTTAGAGATAGTTGCAAATGCTTCTTCACTTATGGAAGAGCTGTTAAACAGATCCTACTGAAGGGCACCCAAGGGTCTAGTATATATTTGGATATATTAGATACATTCAGATTCCTGAAATATTATTAGAGAGAGAAAGCCTACGAGGACTTGTGTAACCATGGGAAATTAACTTCTCAGGTATTGAGTGGAGAACAAGTGTTGCTGTTAATGTCAAAATCCAGTTACATATTTGTGATGGCTAGCGTTTTTTTTCAGTCTTTTCACTAAATGTATAGACTAAGATGTCATTGTTAAACTTAATTTGTAGTGTAATGAAGGCATTTATAAATTAGGATTAAAAAATATCTAGTGAGACCACAGATGTTATTGAAAATGAAAATACCAGGTGCTGGAATAATGCTCTTCAAGGAATGTTTCAAGGGTCTATCTTATTTAATATTTTCATTGATGATACTGGCAAAACAAAATATGTGTTAGAAACAGAGTAGTAGGTGTTAGAGCAGATGGAGATAAGCTTTCATGCAAAAATACCTTACTGCTGGGTGACCTTGAAGCATGTAGTAATACAAAATGGGATGAAAGTTTGTAATACGAAGTGAAAATAACAAGAATTTCTACTATAAATTACACTTTTTGACTATAAACATATAAAGATCTGGAAGTTCTTCTGGATCTGATGTATTTATAGCAAAGTCAGCTAAGTATTAATTCCATTGTACAAGGATTTCATATGTCTGAACATCACCTGGAATACTGTTGTGCATTTCTGGTTATCTGCTTTCAATAAAGATGAATTCAATTGAACTACATTGAAGCTAAATGGAATAAGATAAAACCTCAAGGAAATTGAAGATCTTAGCTTACATAGTCCAGTAACACAGAGACTGGGACATGGTGTAATAGTTACCCATGAGAACGTGACTGTGTGATAAACCACAAGGTGGGGAAAAGAGCTGTGTAAAGTAAATAGCAGTTATCAAAAGTGCAAATTATCAACTGGGCCATTACTAAACATGAACTAAAAAATTATGTTTCTGCTTGTAAAATGAGTGAGATATTGCAGCTGCCTTATGAACAACAATGAACCTAGTTTCCCCTACAAAACCAGACACACCTTGGTTTCTTAATTGTTACTTGTATGGGGGTTTTTTTCAGTCTATTTGTCTCTCTTTCTAACATTCTTTTTCTGTTGCAGGACTCTTCACTGTCCCTCAATGAAATCTAATCCCTGTTGTTTTATGAACTAATTGTTCTCTTTCTCATCTTATTGTAAGTGATTAGGTCCACTGATGGCTCAAAAATTACTTCTTTCATAGTATTTGGCTTGTTGGCTTGGATTTGACTTTGTTAATGAAAGAAACTAATAATTAAAAAAGTAGACAATACAATTGACCCAATGTTGTGTCTTCTTCCCATGGTTGCCTCAATCCAGAGTTCTCTGTTGTGCATGAATCCTGACCTTGTCTTTAGGGAGTCATTACTTCTTCATTCATGTTCAATAAATATACCTTTGACAAAAACAATCTTTCTCTTTTTTCAAGAAAAAAGTTAATTAAACATCGTTAATTATTCAGAGCTATAGGCATACCATTTAAAAGCTTACAGGATATGCTTAAAAATTATTTAAAACATAGAAAATTGCTCTTTAAGTTTCAGAATTCTGAAAGTGGAATGAATCTGAAGTTTTATTATGCCATGATTTGCCTTTTAGCTGTCTCATATTTTTAGTTTGGTCTTCAAAGGACATTAAAGAAATACAGGAAGAAGTCTGTCAGCATTATCTTTATTAGACCAAATAAAATATTTGAAAAAGTTAGGCTTGTTATCTTCCGTGTGTGAAACATCAACAAAATAAAAGCTGAGAACGTTGCTCAGAGGTAGCACACATACATGAATTTAGCCATCTTTAAAAGAAAAACAGTTGGTACTTGTGGAAGAGGCAGAATAATATGGGGCCAGGGGAGAACAGGAGGGAAAGACAAATTACCTCTAGGGAAAAAAGATGTTGTTTATTGCATGTGAAACACAGGTTAGTGTGAGAGAGAAGGAAGGGAGATGAAAATGTGCTGTGAAACCACTCTCATGCATCCATGATATTTGGCATCCAGTAGAATTACAGGTGTTGCTTACCAAAATTTCAAAGATGTTTCTAGTTTTTACCTGAGTATAGAAGCACAGTGTGTGAGCAATCAGAGATGAAGGAATGATACATCAGAAACACAGTGACTAGTGAGAGGTGTTCACAGATGGGTACTTTTCTTCCTCTATTGACTGTGTCAGTTCACTCTGATATGTAGTTTTTTGTTTAGTTTTACACAGATTATAGCTGTTGCAGTGGCAAGTTACTGGGATAAACTGTATTATATATATTCCTGAAAGTGCAGTTGTAGAATTGAAAGATAGTGGTGGTTCTGTTGTGAGATTATTTACTACAGTAATAATAGAGATATATTGTCAGATTTTATATTTCATGCTCAAATATGGTCTTCATCCATTCAGTGTCTTTGGACTGTACCTAGGATGTTTCTGATGGTTAGTTTTCTGAGGGTAGAGAACTGTTAGAAGGCCAAGGTGGTTCTTGGAAGATATCTTCAAAATGGCATTTTCTTCAAGAATTGCTTATAATTAGTTTATGATTTTCCCATGAAGTACTAAGTACAATGTTATTTGACAGCTGTAATTCCCTCTGTGATGCTCAGGTATCTCTTTAAAATAAACATGATCTCTTTATGGAGGTGTACTTTTTGACTAAAAGCCTTCTTTGGATAATTAATGGTTCTGTGGATGTTATGACAAGATTTTTCTTCAGAATGAATGGGATGACATCTGAGGGTGCCCGATTTGTGTGTGTGTGTGTGTATCAGATGGTTGCAAGATGGAGTTAAATTTGTTAGTCTGTGTTTTTGTGTGTATTTTAACTTGTAGATTGCCATCTTTGATCTTGACCTTAATACCTAGAAAGGATCTTAGCATAGGAGTATTTCAGAGACAGTTTGACAAAAGAGTCATGATTATTGAATGTATGATTTCAATTAGTGAGGAAGTCCAGTGTTCTAGTCGTGGTGGTGAGAAAGTTACTCATATGTCTTATGATATATGAACTTAGTGCTACATATCTAACGGTGAGTAGTTGTTCTTTTATTTAGCTTTGAAAGCTGCTTCTTCTAAGACATAAGGAAAGTTTTGGCATCCTAGAAGTTTATCTAGGATGTTCAACAATGCCAGCTTCTAATCCTGTTTCTGTCCTTAGACAATCTTGATTACAACGAAGTGCTGTAGGAGAAGTAAAACCTTTTTGCCTTTCAAGCCCCCTTTTTCTTAGTTTATCTGCACTCAAGCTGACCTTTGCTAGCCCTGTTTCTAATTCTCATATACTCATTTTTAGTAGGGGATATAGGTTGTAAGTAACCAAGGTCAAATTTCTGAGCCCTTATATGTTAACCCAATGATTTCTATCCCCCTTTAATCCTTTACTACACCAGCAGCTGTAGTAATAAGGGTCAAGGGGCTGCTAGGGATTGAGGTCATTAGCTTTTGCGTTGCATTTATTAATTTTCTTGGTGTTTTTCACTGATCGGTCTTAATGAATATTATCCATTCAGTTGTATGATATTAGAACAGCATTTGACCTTGCCAGCAACATGAACATTTAGTTTTTAAGTTTATTTTACTTTGACTTTAAACCAGTTATTTTAGATATAAGAAGGAATTGTCTTACTTTTCATCATGCTGTGAACTGTCTGTATATTAGGTTGAATACCTTAACACTGTGTGTAAAATCAGATCCCACTGAAGGAATAGAAAACCTTTATTGAGTTCAAGGAAACCTTTTAGGGCTTTTATTGATATGAATGATAATTTATTGGGAAAGGACTTGGATCCATACTGTTTGCCACACGTAAGCTGCTATGTTTTATATTACTGCTTAAACCAGCACCTTTATCATTGCTTCAGCATATATTTATCTTTCTTTGACAGAACCATCAGAGTACACAGCCTGAATCTTTGGATCTATTACTATTTTTTAAATGTAGCAAAATGGTGAACACACACTATTACATAACTACAAGAAAAATAGAGATTTTATGTCTGTCATTGTGAGTCTTTAGCTGCCCTGGTATAAATGCAAAGATTAACTGTTAGAGTCTTAGATTTCCCTCACTTTTATGCAAGGCAAGGTAAGGACAATAGACATTAGGACATAACCTGAAAATTTACAAATTTCTGCCTTTATGAACTTTAACAGAAACAACAAATCACACAGCAGATCTCTCACTGACTGTGTCATGCTTTTAGCACTCTTTCTTCTCCTGTAGTTAAGATAGTTTGGTTTATGCCTTAATGTTAGAAATGTTCTCATCTGCTACTGGTGAGAAGCAATTTCTGCACAGTGAGGAGGAAAGAGTTTATTGTATTTGGTGTTGCTTTTAGTGATATGCTCACTTGGTAGTGTACTGAGATCAGCCAACTCATTTCATTAAAAAGTCTTTTACGTAGTAGTTATATTTGGTTACCACCGAGTTGATGTGGATCTGAACCAGAAACACAGAATTGAAAGGCTTTCTATCCTACTAACAATTTCCTGAGCCTTTCATTCTCTTATATTGAGGGTTTTTATAGAGTGGAAAAATGCCCCATCATGAAGCTGCAGCCTCTCTCCCTTCCCCAACACTCCTTAAACTGTGGATCTTGTTTGCTATGGGAAGTGAACTGCAGGAGGAAGCCAGATGGCAGCTGTATTGAGCTGCTGCTTTGTTGTGCAGGATGCGTGCCCCTCCTCCCTTCTCCAAAGCAAATGTTGATTCACGAGTGAGGGGTTTATATATGTGAATGAAGGATTCATATGATTTTTTAAAATGTCTCCTCTTTTAATAGTTTGCAAAAGAAATTGATCCTGTGCTCATAATAAGAAACAGTTTGAGATGTGTATGTGACAAAATTGTATAGTTATCTAAAATGGCACATATAGCCGTTGTTATTTTATTACTCTCAGTTAAACTGCCTGAAGTGCTGTACCAGCACAGCATGCTTCTTGTGAAATGTATTCTGAATAGAAAAAATGGTTTATCTTTTGTTTTAAGGTAAAATATAATTATTTTGTTAGTAGTGGACTAACCCCCCAGAAATTGTTAAAATATTTTAAAATTAACAAATTGTCAGCCAGAGAATGCTTATTAAATTATGAGAGGAAGATTCATTGGGTGGATGGACCTGACTTACTTCATAGAATCTGCACAGAATCTTTGAGTATTTCATGGTGCTTAAAATCCTTTATTAAAATTCTACAATAGTTGGAGGTTAATCCTCAAGGCTGATTCTTTTTTAAATTTTTATTTGTATTTCTTCATAAAACACAATAGTGTGTAAGTTTGTATACTTTTTAATTGTTGGCAGACATGTTTGATTACCATTGTATTTGTGATGCAGAGTATGTAAGCATGTTAAATTTCCGAGTGTGCCAAGTTGGGTCTTCAGTTAAGAACACATACGAACACAGTATAAGGTTTGTATGATGATAACTCCATTGCTTTCACTGATTACTGAAATCCAAAAACAATGAACAGTTATAACTAGCAGAGATCACCATAAGCACTTTTTTCCTAAATATCCAGTGCTGAATTCTCTCTGGCACAGTTGTCAACAGCATGCTCCAGGTTCTGTCTTTTGCCATAAACTGCATCCTAAGCACAATGGAAATAGCACAAAAACATGAGAATTAGGAAATTGTGTTATTAACAAGCTGCATTTTTAACCACCATGGGGGATTTATTTAGACTGCCTAGTGTGCAGAATGTGTTTTTTAATGTAAATAGCTACTGAGAAAAAATTCACATCCTCAGAAGAATGTCAGAAATGAGCCTTAAGAAAATATTTTTAAGAATATATACCAAATAAAATAATGTTTTACCTGCTGTTTTCGTCTTCTTCTTCTTCTTGCTGTCTTTCTGATGTCAGTTTGTATATTTTATAATGCAGATATATAATGAGAGAAAATGAGTGAATAACTCTGTAGTACAGGTGGAAAGAGTTAAATGAACTTGGTTGGAATGTTAAAACTGATATTCCTCCATCTCAACATACCACATTAAAAAGTAGTTTGGGGTGCCTGGCATCATCATGACTAGTAATATAAGAAAATAGCAGCAGTATTCAGGATCATTCAGAACTGATGTGCATATTGTTTATAAATAAATAAATAAATAAACATGCATTATATGTCTTTGTGCATATTAGACATACATAATAGGCAGACATATATGTTGAAATCTATGTTTCACATCAAACCTCTACTGCATGCTTCATGAGGGAGACAAGACCCATGTGTTTTGCAGAAGCTTTTCAAGCTGTTTCATTTATTTTATTAGCCTTTAATGAATGTAATTAGAACCCAAGTAATTAAATGCAATTGTGCTCAGTATGTTCCTGTTGTAAATTGCCCTAAACAATGTGCATGGTGTGAACAAATTTGTGGGATTAATAGAGGATAGATAATGTTTTTGGATAGTATTTCACACTAAACGGCCGCAGAGAGAAACAAAGAAGCTGGCGCAGTGTCATTAATCTTAGTCAACTGGCAGTTCTGGTGTAATTTGCATGACTTAGGCAGTGACACAAGATGGGGCTAGCTTGGGATGGGTGTTAGATCACTACGATACATATGTGTTTATTTCTCTTTGGTACTCTGATTTATAAGTAGAAAGAAGTTTGTTTTAAGAAACTGATTCATTCTGTTTTCATCTTTGTTTTTATTTTAGATTAATAGAATTACTGGCAGTCTATTGTATGTGTTCCTTTGTTTTTATAGTTAGCATATTGGTTTATGGATATTAAAAAACATCTGTGCATCCTTATCATCACAGAAGAAAGGCAGATGTGCTGTGATTGGATAGTATGCTGCTAGTGGAATAGATTTTCTTTTTTCACTCTGACTGATGTTTCTTGCATACTAGCTTAAAAAAACCCAACAGGATACAGTACAATACTTCCAAATTACTTTATGAAAAACCTTATAGTAGTCATAGTTAGAATATGCATTATCATTCTACATTCCCTTTGTCCATATTATTTTCTAAAAATTATTGAATGCATGTAGTCTGACTGAACAGAAATATAACTCAACAACCATGAAATACTTCTTATATTTTAGTAGGGTAATACATTTTCACAAAATAGTAGTGACCACTGCAGTTAATTTGCACAAGAATTTTTAGATGCCCTGTCTTAAATGTTCTTAAAGCTGACTGAAAATGTCTGTCAAAGTGAGCTGTTTTGCTGAAAGTCTGAACAGAAATATTTCACTAGTTTTCAGTTTTAGAAGAATGAGTCAAAATTAATTTGAGACTTGTTTGCTGAGTGTTTCTGTCCGAAATTGTTCTTGACCTATTTCATGGCACTAAAATCTTCCTATAAACATATTTAGTTGTATATTATCTACTGACTGTTTTTGTTAAAAACTGTGCCAGAAACATATATGCTGAATTTATGAATTTAATATCTCTGGAAGACATTTATTCTTTAAATATGTTACTTATGCATCCTATTGTGTTGTTACTCTGTATTGCCATGGTGTTAACTTAGTAGTGTAGTAAAATCGACTGATAACTAAACTGGGGATCTTCAGAAACCCTTGAAAAATTGCAGTCTTGACAAATAAACAGGAAGGGATTCCTGCTTTAGAAGTATCGGATCTCTTAATTGTAATTTTTCAACATGGGAAGATTGCACTCAACCAAGTCTGAGGAAGAATATGATAGAGTGTTCAGAGACTGTTTAGCCAAGTAGTTACCTGTTGTGCAAATTCTGTGAGCTATATTTCTTATATTTTAAAAACCATATATTTAATTAAAGCTTTTTCAACCTTTTTAAAATTGTATATTTAACAAAAAGAAGGAATTTGTAATACAAATTACATGGGCAACCTTGAGTCCTCTTAAATGTGTTGATGATGATAAAATGTTTAAGTTTTTGTCACTACATACAAAATAATTGTAATCATACTCTTAATACTGTAAGATAATAATCCTGTGAAATAATGACTAGTTTATTATAACACTGAATAAGCACTGATGAATAGCCATGTTTGCTTACCATGTTGAAATACAAAGTGCTGATGAAAGCATTGTGGTAAGGGTAGGAGGCAAACAGGTTTATTCCTCTGAAATGTGAAAATAGCACAATTTTTACAGAAAACATTATATGGTAAATATAACAACAAACACTGACAATGAAAATTTCCAGGCATTCAGTTAGGCCACCTAAATCTGAAGCTGATTTATCCCAAACTGTCTTGTCTCCTGAACTGTGAATAAAAAGTGCAAAAATAACTTAGTTTGGATTAAACATATTAGTTATTCTACCTTTGATGAAAAAAGTACTAACCATCTATTGATAATGATAAAGAGGGTTATGATAGCATTAAACCAACCTGCTATTGTTGTAGCAATTTGCAAAAAAAAACGCTTAAGGTATAGCACATATTCATGTGTTCTATTGTGAATTTTAACAAAGAAAAAAAGCACGTTAGGACAGTAGAATATAGTAAAGAGAAACTGGATGGATGGCCATGACCAGAGAGTGGTGGCCAATGGAGTTAAATCCACCAGCAGCTGGTAACAAGTGGTGTTCTTCAGGGCTCAGTATTGGACCTAGTTCTGTTTAATGTCTTTATCAACAATCTGGATGAGGGGATCAAGTGCATCTTCAGTGAGTTTGCAGGCAACACCAAGTAGGGCAGGACTGTTGATCTACTAGAGAGTAGGAAGGCTCTGCAGAGGGGTCTGGAGAGGCTGGATCAATGGGCTGAGGCCGATTATATGAGTTTCAACGAAGCCCAGTGCCGGGTCCTGCAAATGGTTCACAGCAACCCCAGGTGACACTATAGGCTTGCGGAAGAGTGTCTGGAGAACTGCCTGGTGGAGAAAGACCTGGGGGTGCTAATTGACCATTTGCCCAGAAGGCCAATGGCATCCTGGCCTTTATCAGACATAGTGTGACCAGCAGGACTAGGGAAGTGATTGTCCCTCTGTGTTCAGCACTAGGGAGGCTGCACTTCAAGTACTGCA
Organism: Calyptomena viridis; assembly: GCA_013390005.1. Lineage (NCBI taxonomy): Eukaryota > Metazoa > Chordata > Aves > Passeriformes > Eurylaimidae > Calyptomena > Calyptomena viridis. The sequence goes on from WEIV01018086.1 coordinate 42,275, forward strand.
TTCTGTTTTGGGCCCCTCACCACAACAATGACATTGAGGTGCTGGACTGTGTCCAGAGAAGGGCAATAAAACTAGTGAAGGGTTTAGAGAGGGAGTACTTTGAGGGGAAGCTGAGGAAGATGGGGTTGTTTAGCCTGGAGAAAAGGAGGCTGAGGGCAGACCTTGTCACTCTCTACAACTGCCTGAAAGGAGGTTGTAGTGAGGAGGGAGTTGGTCTCTTCTACCAGGTAACTAGTGTCAGGACCAGAGAAAATGCCCTCAACTTGTGCTAGAGAGGTTTTGATTGGATATTAGGAACAACTCTTTTACTGAACGGGTTACCAAGCATCGGAACATGTCCAGGTTGAGTCACCATCTCTGAAGGCATTTAAAAGACATGTAGACATGGTGCTTATGGACATGGTTTAGTGGTGGATTTGGCAGTCCGGGGTTAATGGTTGTATTTGATGATCTTGGAATTTTTTTCTACCTAAATGATTCTATGATTCTCCGATTCTGTGAAATATACCACTGCATATTTAATGTTGTTTAGCTAAACTTAATTTTGATTCTTCCTGGCTCCCTAACAGTTAACTTCAACACATTCTTGGTGTTGTTTCTTTAAGAAGTCCTAGATATTTATAGTAGCTTTCCTCGGTAAACTTTTAATTTTAGAAATATAATTAGATTTGTAGTTCTGAGTCTTCAATCTGTAGGATTTAGACTAGCATAACCACACTGCTCAGGGAATTATATTGTTTTAGAGAGGTTGCAGCGAAGTAGAGAATGTAGTCCTTTTTATACAGAGCACAGTTTGTATTTTTTTTTTCTGTTTGTATGATACATAAGTGTGATTATCAAGTAATCTTCAGTGCCAACAACTGCTACTAGAGTTTAGCCTGCATACTTCTAAAGACAATTTTATCTTTCAGTAATACGAGTTTTGTAGATCTGCACAGAGAACTAGCTACTGGAGAGAGCTCTGCTCACATTGAAAAGTCTTGAAGTAAAAGAGCTTGAACTCAACTTACTTACTTTTGTTGCAAGTCTACAGCTGTCTCACCAAACTGCAAAACATTCTTGGTATTGTTTCTTAGCCAAAATTTCTTTTAGGGCAGATAATTTAAAGCAGAGCAATATGTTAACCCAAATATTAAGTAATATTTAAGAAGGCTCCTACTGGCATATATGCAATTGAAACAACATGGAATTATCTCTATTTTGGCTCAGCAATTGCATGTTATTCTTCTCTCCTGTGCAAAAAAAGCTCTATTGTTTTTTCTTTGAGGACTAATATAATGTGAAAAACAGCAAAAGTAATTAATTAACAATTCATGAAAGTCATTGACTCCTATTAATATGCCATTGACCCAAGCACCACTGTTCAACATTTAAAGACCAGGGACCATAATATTTATTATGAGGTCAGGAATATCGATATATCATTAAAATGAGTCACATTTAGTACACTGCATAACAATTATGTTAATGTAAAAAGTATCAATGTTACATAATTTTCAAGCTGCAGAAAAGTTACATCATCCAGAATTTCCTATTTGACAATTATGGAAGAATGTAGAGAAAATTATTTATTTGCTTTCCTGCATAAATGTTAAAGCACAATGGTCTGCTTATCTGGACTAATGAATTCTGTAGGAGGTGATTTCCTTTCTCTACTCTTCAAATTATTAGCATATGTATTTTTACATGAAGTTTGGAGAACTTCATCCTTCTGACCCAGTAGACTAGATGGCTATAAGCTGTAGAATCTAGATGAATAATGGTATTTCCCAAGATTTTTTCTGTTGTGTTCATAATGAAAATCTTACACTCCTTCCTTCTCTCTGCATGGCCCTTTTCTTGTTCTGCATATATTTAGTGTCTTTCATTAAATAGACTTATTTCTGAGAGTAGGAGGATGTGAGAAAAGAGACAAGTATATCTGGCCTGTCTATTTACAATCAACAAAGCTGTATTTGGACATGGATATATTTAACATTTAGCATAAGTTTAGCATTTAGGTGTGAAGCCAAAATAAAACTAAAACTTCAGTTCACTTTACTGTTACTTAACAATACTAAATTTATCTTTTGGCAATTCTATTGCTTTGGACTATATACACTATATTTCTGTTATTCAGCTGAAAAGAAGCCTATCATTTTTTTTATTCTGAGCAAAACTATGAGGATAGATCCTGAGTAAAATATAATCAAATTCGAATACCATTGAGAAGTTTGGTTTTATTTTGGATGTTTCTAGGTGTGTTAAAATGGTATATGAAAGTGGATGGGTTTGAATTCATTCTACTTTAAGACACTAAAAATATTTTTTAGTTGTCAATTCATAAAAGCAAAAATGCAAACCTGAAAGAAGTCAAACCTCTCAATTTCCCACTTAAAGATCCTTAGAATTTACATGTACAAAACAATTCACAGATTTCCCTTAATCATGTGATTAATTCTATCTCTGTCTGAGGTAAATGGGAGAGATAATTCCTTATTACACATGTAGAATCTGGGACCAATGGTAAGATTTTCCTAAATCTTAAACTGATTCAGATGTTCTGGTACTGTTCTAGGTCTTGTTCTGCTGCTAATTCTAAACTCAGTGCTCATATCTCTAGTCTTACCTGGTTAAGGATTTTGTATCTCCTCCCAGGCATTTACACTTTGGTGGCTTGAGGAAATGTGAAAGCTATAGCAAGGGGTAGTTGCAACTTACTAAATTTGAAATAAATAGAATATCTAGGAAAATTAATATTTCTTGGTGATACTAAGTGGTAATGCTTTGTACCTGCATTTTCTGGAATTAACAAGATAATGATTGATATTATTTAGAGTATTGTAGCAGGGGCAGTTTTTGTTGCTGATCTAAGTGCAAAGATGCTTTTGACATAGTTTTGTATTCACATTGAATTAGTTTGACACCTCAGCAGCTGAAATTGCTAGCATGGTTTCATTAATCTTTTTATTACAGGCTATATATTATTAGATATCATTAATCATCCTATTATTACATGCTGTTTCTTGCTACTAAAGTGGAGAACACACACATAATTTAATATAAATGTCAAAAAAGAAATGTCCTCACTGAATAAGTAAAAATTCCCGAATTGTTCCACATTGACCTAAACCAGGTGAATAAGTAGAACTTGCTGGCTCTGCAAGGACTATTTCCTTCTCTTGTCTTCAAACTATTGTCTTGATAAGAATGGAAACGCAATAGGTTGTAGGGTGGTTTTCAACTATATTGATATTCAAAGTGCTCCAGCAACTTGCACGGAGGGCAAATGGGATAACCACTACTAAACTATATTTTCTTACTGTTGTTAATATTGCAATTTTTGCTCCACCAACATGGTATTGAGATGTCTACATGCATGCACACACATAAACACAAGAAGAAACAGTATTTACTGCTGTGCTGAACAGTCCTAGAGTGAAAGCCGTACTTCTGTAGCAAGAAAATTAGGAAAAGTTTTGAGGCCACAGCCAGTACCAATTTAAAACAGCTCCCTGTTTTGTTTATTTGTCATCCTTCAACACATAACCGTCCAACTGGGATACATGAGTGTACACGGTACAGAGCACACTCACATCTTTGTGACCAGCTACTTTTTTGTGTCATGCAGGTTCAAAACATTGGTGTTGTTTTAATACACTTGAGCTGCAAAATATCAATATACATTTCATGAAAAAGACCTTTATTTTGTGAAGGAAAAATTTTTATCATTACAAAACTCACTGATTTTTGCACATGAATGAGGGTCTTTAACATGGCAGGGAAATCATCATAGCTAAATTTTCTCTGTGTCTATTTTATGGTATAAAATACAGACCTTTCCCTTTCTGTTGATCAGGTGCAGTACTACAACTGAAAACAAAAGTTGCATGCTCAACACACAGTTCCAGCTCTGTACAGCTTATTTCTCTATCCTAGTAGATGGCAAGAGACAATCACTGATATCTTTGCTAGTAATTAATGAAATCTATTAAGGGGGCTAAAAACCTACTGGAAGTATAAATCCTAGTATATTATTCCAAGTAATTGATTACACATAAGTTCGTTGTACGTATTCCACTTAATATTTATATGGGATTTGTTTGAAATATTTAGCTTAACAGGCTAGAAAAAGTGCATAAATTCATACACTTTGCCATAATTATTAAATATTTAATTCATATTATATATTTGTTTTCAAAATGAAATCGTTTTCTTATATTAAAAAGTTCTCAATTCAAATAAAAATGTCTTTGTATTCTCTGCTATAAGTAAGGAATGGACAAGAATATGAGTAAATGTCAAAAGCTGAAAGCCTATTTTCTATAAATTTCAGCCCAGCTGTAGTTAGTCTTTTCTCTATACACAGAGATAAGTGGAAGCATAGGAATGGAGCTAGTTTTGACTTTCATGGCTTTTTGTTGCCTTCTTTTTATTTTCTCTTGGACTAAAATGTTTTTTAAAAACAAAACAACCTACTAGGACAGAAATGGGATTCAGCGGAAACTTTTTTCCAAACATATCCACTGTAATGTAATGTATGATAGATTAATTTTTTTTAGATCCAGGGCAGAATTTTCTGCCAAAATAGTAGAGGCCTTTAAATAATCAATTGTCTGTTGTCCAGGATTTTGTGTTTCCCTGCTGTCTGTTTAAATCTGAGTCTTTAATCTCTGTCAGCCATTTCCCAAGTGTGGGAAGCTGAACTTCACAGCTAGTGACATGAGTGAGGGTAGCTTTTTTTCTGCTCCTCTGTGAGCTGTTTGACTTTTAATTAGTTCAGCAGACAGATTAAAGAGTTCAGTAGTGAGATCTTCACCTGAGGTGTCAGAAACCCAACTCTGAATTTCTGGCTAGATACCATTTTTAGCTGTGATATAGACAGTGGTGAATCCCATTCCCTGAAGTAACAGCTTCCAGCTCTTGTGTCTAGCTATGTGCAATTTTGAAATATCTTAATACTACTATTAATGTATTACATTTGGGGAGCTACTTTCTTACACACAGTGGGATAGTTCAAGCACAGAGAGCTTGCAACAATTACTTGTGATAAGCAGTTACTTAGTGTTAGGTCACACGTTTAGGATATTGTAAAATAGTGACCCAAACTTGCACCTGATTTTTTAAGTGTTAGAGGAATGTTCTAAATTTATACATCAGACCATTACTGATTGACTGGTATGCTGTGGTTAGGATTACTTTGTGCCAGTGGCTCGTCGCAAAGCAAAGCTACGACTGTAAGAGAGAACTTGCTAGGCCACCTGCTCACGTTGATGCTTTTAAGAAATTATGTGGTATCACATAGATTTATGTGATGTGTAGATAGCTCATTTTTACTATATTTTCTAAGGTAATTTTGCCATTTTAGAGTTTAGTCCAGGAATAAGCTAACTTCAAGTTTTTACCTATTTTGAGAAATAAAAGAGTAAAGGAATTGTAAATTGTCAGAAGTCTTGTCTGACTATTCTACTTAATTTCATGCCTTCTTAGGACAAAACCTTTTCTTATTTATATGCTTCAACTGTTTTGCCTCAGCTTCGATCAGCATTTTGTTTATAATGTATTTTTATGTAGCAAATTTAATACTCAGGTACTGTGGCTATCATATACTGCCACATTTCAATCATAGACTGCTACAAAGTACAGTTGTCTGCAACACATTGATCTGAAATGGTAGTCTTGCTGCTTTGCCGGATTTGTAGCAAGATCAAAGACTTGAACTCCCTCTTAATGTTAAAATATGTTTATGGGTCTACTCTTTCCAACCTTTGCCACTCTTGCTCAAGGGAGTTAGAAACACAGATTAAGCCTGATGAAGAACAGTGGTTCTCCAAGTCTCATTCTTCAGAGCTGTAGAGTGGGCAACGAACCTTTATGATTTCTTGTAGCACCTCTTCTGGATTTTATTGCTGTAGAAAATAGTATAATGCCCACTGGCATTTGCAAGTGTCTTTCTGTTGATTTTAGCATACAGCAGAAGCAATCCCCAATGAGACAGTGTCTGCATCTGTGAAACTACATGTGCAGTAGGAAATATTACTTGCAGATCCAGAAGAAAATATGTGAATTGAAAACTTTGGATATTTCTGCCCTGAGATCTATCAACTATTTTCTGAACCATGAGACAGAGAGCTGTTTATGTTTGTTACTACTTTTTAATTCCTGTTGGCAGTGACACGCAGACTATGAAATGTGTTAGGCTTGATTTACATAAATCAGAAGGTTGTCAGCTTCTTCCTTTTAGATGTCTATGTTTCCTTAAAATCCAAACCGATGACCTCATTGTAACACAAATAAATAGTGTTAGTAAATGTTATTATAAATTTCTTCTATTACTGAACATACAGATGGAAATGCAAAGTTAAAATTTGTGATACTTTCTTACATACACTATGCTTTGTTACCAGTCTTTCAGATTTTTGAGACCTTTTTTTAATTATCAAAAAACTTTTGATATCTGTATTTCAAAATGCTTAATCACATTCAGTACACTTGGTCTTTTGTCTAAAATAAAATTTCTGTATTGGTATACCTCATTTTGTCAATACAATATATTGTAAATATATTGTATATATAAAAAAATATAAATT
>WEIV01018088.1:10727-26377 GCA_013390005.1 Calyptomena viridis
GAGCGGCCGTGCCTCGCCCCGGTGCCGGAGCTGGAGGGCGGGTGGCGGCGCCGGCGGGAGCTGCTGAGGGCGCGGCATCTCGTCCTTGTCTCACGGAATCGGTCAGGCTGGAAGGGACCACAGTGGCTCATCTGGTCCAACCTCCGTGCTCAAGCATAGTCGTCCTAAAGCACATGGCATAGTATTGCGTCCACACAGTTCTTGAATATCTCCGGTGGCGGAGACTCCACAGCCTCTCTGGGCAATCTGTTCCAGTGCAGGGTCTTTATTGTGCATTCGCACAATAAAGAAGTTCTTCCTCGTATTCAGGGGGAGCTTGGTGTGCGTCCATTGCAGCCCGCTGCCTCTTGTATTGGTTGGCATCACCGGGAAGAGCCTGGCTCCATCCTTTTGACACCGTCCCTTCAGACACTTATTACACATTGATGAGGTGCCCTCTCAGCCGTGCTGTCCATGAGCGGCTGGAGCATCCGCGCTCCCGCAAAAAAAACCACCGCGTTGTCTGTCCCCCTCCACGCCGTGTCTCATCGCTTTGGAGAAGCGTAGCCCAGTTCCCACCGAAATAAAAAAGGGAAGAGAGGAATAAATTGAATAAAATTGAGGGAAGAAGGGAGTGCGGGCAGACTTAGTTCTGGAAGGCTGAGGGGCCGCGAGTGCGGGGCTGAGCAGGGCCCATCACGCCGTGGGGGCAGGGGAGGCACAGGGGGAGGTGTCCAGACGGCAGCACACGGTTCATAACCAGGGGAAAGCTCTCCTGCCCGGCTTGGGAGTACGCAAGCTACTACGTTTCCAAAGTTTTTTATTGGGCTAGAGTTTCAGGGAAACTGCCTGTTCCAAGGGGAGTCTCTAATGGGTGGGTGTCACGTGCAGTGATCACTGAGTAAAATGATATGGCTGTTGGAATGCAGTCGAACACGGACACACCGTGTGCCTTCTATGGTCTACAGATCATCTTTAACAACCGGCCTCCCAGAATGATGTTCATAACTGTTCTCTTTCTAATCCAGTGATTTGGCCTTTTCCTTGAGCAGCTTCTGCATATTGTCCTCTCCCACAGTCTCCAGTAGTCCAGACTCCCCAGTGAGTTGGATACAGCCCTTAACCTGACCATAGAACAGCAGAGAGAAGGGCTGTATCTGCACAAAGACATACTATCAGAGAATCCTAGTTAGAACAGGCCTGCAATGCAGTTGTGTGGCACATCTTGAGTGATCTTGCTGCTGCAGAAGGGGAGAAAAGGACAGGGGTCCCACTGTTCATAATCCTGCTAATTCCTTTCCGTGCTCCCTTCCGAAAGTCCTGATCAGTGAGCCAATTTAACTTGTTAATTCAGGGAAGACTGCACAGAAAAGTAATAGTTCTCACCATTTCATTTTGAATTAGCTTATTTTGTGATCAGAGCTGGCACTAAGGATTGGAAAGAAGATGAGAGAACCAGTCTCATTTGTTAGCAGAGGGCAGTTGTATTTGATGCAGCTGAATTCTCTGACTGTACCTTTAGAGTTCAGAGCAAAGGAAACTGATGTGAAGGTGACAGCCTAATGTTTATTATTGGAAGTTATTTAGCAAGAGCGAGTCATTCATTTGTTTTTGTTAAGGAACAGGCCTGGACTAACAGTCAAAGTACACATGAAAGTACACAGTAAAGTAACCAAAACCAAACCACATGAAAGCACAGGTTAAGCTTGTCTCATATAAAAGCATGCTCACCAGAATTTCCATCTGGTGAAATCAAAGCACCCCTCTAATTTGCATGGTCAATGGAATATTCAGATCTTTAGCATTGATTAGAGCCACTTGAGTTACTGATAGCAGTCCTTCATTTTATGGTTCATTTTCCAAAGGATTTTGGATAGTTTTGTTTTGGTTTTAATTGAACTTGATGAGACAAATAAACAGGCCTTTGAACTCTATTCTTTTTATATAAATGCCATATATTTTTATATAAATAAACCATAGAATTACACTTTTTTCTTTTAGCTCTGAATACTTTGCATTCTTGCCTCTCTGATGGTCCAGGTTCAGCAAAGAGAGGTGAGGATCCACAGTATTTCTGCAACCTTAACTGGTGTGGTATGCTAGTAGTTGGAAGGGTTATTTTGTAGATCAACTGTGAAGTATCCAGAAGGCTAAAAAAGCTATAGAGCCCAGATCTCAACCTTTTTAATTCTGTGTTCTGACTTTTCATACATCTAGTAAAGATCACATCTTCAAGCTGCTGATTTAAAAATATTAAAATTAAGAAATACTGATGAGTATTTTCATAGAATCATAGAATCACAGAATTATTTATGTTGTAAGGGACCTTAAAGATCATCTAATTCCAACACCCATGCCATGGACAAGGACATCTTCCACTATACCAGGCTGTTCATAGCTGGGGGGGGGCAGGTGGGAAACCAAGAAGACACAATGACCAATCTTATGGAGACCTTTCTAAGCTCTGGAGTTTTTCATGACCTGTTTTCTTTATTTTCTTCCCTGCTCTGCCACCATTTTTTATAAGTCAGCAATTTCAAGAGGGCCTGATTTTCCACTTTTGTAAGATTATCTCCAACTTCATTTTGAGGTGTAACTGGTAGAGACCACTGCCTTGTGAGAAGCAATAACTCAAAAGCAGCTTTTAATTCAGGTGAGACATTATTCCTGAGAACCTCACCAATCCCAATGCTGTCTTGGAAGAGGTCAGGCTGTTTCCTGAAGTAGCTATAGAAGGAGTTGCCTCTCAATGGCTTAATCCATGCTCCTGTAGACAGAATTTCTGAAGCTACAATAGTGCTTTGTCAGTTCTTTCTATGGAGTCAAGGCAGCAAATACCATGTGAGTGTTATAGAGAACATGAGATGGATGGTATGGGCTCAGCCTGCACAGAGGTCCACATTTTAAGAACTTGGAGAAAAAGGAAATCTCATCTGAGAAATCTATAAGCAATGGTTGGATAATACGCCTATTCATTTAGTTATCTCATGATAATAGATAAATGAAGCTTGTGGCACATCACTAAAATATCTCTGCAGAAAAGGAGACATTACCTGTTTCCTGCATAAGTGTGTATAACATGAAGAAATAATATCCAATGGCCTGTTGCGGCACAAGGACAAGAAAAATTATCATCTTCTAACATCAGCTTTTACTCTTCTCTGTTTCTAGGCTCTCCATTGAGAAATCTAAATATACATGTTTCTAATCTTGTCTCCTTGAAGTGAGAATTTCCCTCTAAAGGTAGCAAGTTAGAATTTCCTTTGCAAGGATTAATTTTTTTAAAGTCTGGTTGATTTTAATTCGTTTGTCCTTTACTGAATGAAACTACACACTGAAGGTAAGACTCTCAGAACCTTTGAAAGTCGAATATAGTTTGAATCATCAGAAAAATTCACTTTCTTTTCAAAAGAGCTTCCTTCCCATGGGTGAGTTTGTGAGCATGCGGGTAATGAAAAGTCTCCCCCTGTACTTGGCACTGGTGAGGCTGCACCTCAAGTACTGTGTCCAGTTCTGGGCTCCTTAATTTTCTGAATTCCTTAATTCAGGAAAGACATTGAGGTGTTGGAGTGAGTCCAGAAAATGGCAGCAAAGCTGGTGAAGGATCTAGAGGATAAGTCTCCTGAGGAGCGGCTGAGGGAGCTGGCGTTGTTTAGGCTGGAGAAGAGGAGGCTCAGAGGGGACCTTATCACTCTCTATAGCTACCTGAAAGGAGGCTGTAGTAAAGCAGGGGTCAGCCTCTTCTCCCAGGCAACCAGTGACAGGACAAGAGGATATAGTCTTAAGCTGTACCAGAGGAGGTTTAGGTTGACATTGGGGAGAATTTCTTCTCAGAAAGGGTGATTGGCAATCGGAATGGGCTGCCCAGGAACATGGTGGAGTCGCCATCCCTGGAGGTGTTTAAGAAATGACTGGAAGTGGCACTGAGTGCCATGGTTTATTTGACATGGTGGTGTTTGGTCATAGGTTGGACTCAATAATCTCAGAGATCTTTTCTAACCTAATTGATTCTGTGATTCTGTGATCCTAACCTCAGGAGACATAACGCCTTGTTTGCCACGGGGAAGTTCAAATGTTTGATTCTGATTATTAACGTCATTAAAAGGCCTCATTACTAGCATTGCCTGTCTAATGCCAATAACACAATGTCCTTCTATCTACTCTATTTTGACTTCTGTTTTTTTAAGGTATTGTTTAATGTTAAAGTCATAGAAGTAATGACTAAAAATGTAGTTTCACTACTCCTGAAGTCCTTTAATTAAAATGTTATAAAGTGTTTTAGTCTGTCTGCTTGTCACAGAGAACACAACCACAGCTCCCTCTTAATTGAGGATTATATTCCAGTTTTAACTTCAGCACATAAATCTTTGATTTGGCAACAGTGACAGTGCTGGAGTATTTGGTAACCTTGTAGTTGACTTTGTTATGCTGATGACTTCAATCCCAATTCTGTGAATAGTTCACATGTGAATAGTTCACATGTATTGGTAAATAATGACAATTAAGTTGAATACCTAAATGAGATATATACAGGGCAGTGTTGCCCAGTGATTGCTATGAATGTATTTTTTTAAGGAACACTGAACTCAGTAATACAGATAAAGGTAGATAGTGTCTCATAGCTTTATTATAGCTCAACTTACACACCTGGAAGTGATGAGGTGCAAATGCAGCATACCTGTGTGATGCAACCTCAGTTCTTCTCTCTGAAGCTGGGAATTTCCACAGGTATGATTCAACCAGGGCAACACAGCAGATGAGAGGTAACCAACAAATTTTTCTACAGTTCACACTCTCCTGGACATCTCCAAGATTTTGACACATATGACCTTCATTCTGATCACCCATAATCATGCTGCAAGCATCTGATGCCTCACCTCCTTCATGCTCACCAGCTCTTTTCTCCTTTGTGGCCCATAGCCATTCACTTAAGAGTTGGACTCCATGATCCTTGCAGGTCCCTTCTGGCTCAGAATATTCTGTGCTTCTGTGATAGGATGGAGAAGGCACAGAGAGTAGGGTTCAGCAGTATATCTGACCAGATTTGTATCTGATGAAGGCAGGAAGAGGAAAGAACTTAACAAACCATGGTCTCAAGCTGAGAGTGTGAGAGAAAGACTGTCCAGTCAAAGGAGGTGCATGTCTAACAGGTGACCTTCAGCGTGTGCTAGTAACCAAGAGACAGTGTTGAGAAGGGGGTAGTTTCCTTAGCTGCATTATTGTCACCCTTTTTTTCAGTAAATACATTCCTGAACAGGAGAGTGGAGATACAGTTTTCATGTCTCAAATGTAGCTGACAGGGAGACACGTAGAAATCAAGAACAGGAACAAAGTGTGATTTGTAACCTGTCGTCTGGAAAGATGAGTTTTAACTTTCTTCAAAATGGTTTGTGTCTTCCATTAAAGAAGAAGGTCTGGCATGAGTAACCCTGAACAAGATTAAGTCATATTATATTTTCTCCCTTAAATCTTCTGCTTGGCTCAGTCCGTCCTGTCTTCAAGGCTCTATGTTCTCTTCTGATGAAGCCTAAGCGTCAGCCAAATTTGGGATGTTAAGCCATATTCAGAGTCAATTAAAGTGCAGAGGCTGAAACAGCTGTCAACCACCACTGTCCCCTCTTCCCATCCCATCTTCCCTACTCTTACAAGGGTTGCCAGCCCTATGTCAGAGAAGCTGAACACATGATAAATCAACAGCTGAACAGCTGTTCAGCCAGGCATGTTCACACACATGAAAATACTTTTCTAGCTGCCTACATAAAATAGCTGTGTGGTAAATGGAGAAAGTGTGGGAGGTGGTTCACAAGATGTTCAATTATGTTTGCATTCAGGGTGGCAGCGTAGGGGGAGAGCATACACGGACAGTCTGGTGTAATTCTTGCCTCACTCTGGTGGATGTGTATCAATGCTTCTGGTGGGAACTCTGTCTTGGAGACCTTGCATCACTGTGTGCATTGTGTAGATGTCCAGTACAACAACAGGAGCAAAGTAAATGTGTCACCATGACATTCCCATGTTCTATTTCCATTGATATACTTGGGATTCTGATAAGGATTACTTTTTAAAGTGCTGCTTTATGATATTTATCTTAGCTTATTACACAGCAATTAAATACTTAACACAGCATATTTTTACAGCGTTCAGTGACAAAAATAATTATTTCATTGTTCTGTATCAAGGATAATCTATGAAAATTTCTAAGTTGTTCTTGTGCTCTATTTTGTTTCGCTTACTCACCTAGAGAAGGTTTGGAAGAATATAGATTTTGGAAGGTTTGTTTTTTAACTCAGAGATTAGGAATTCTGCCTTTGAGACTTGTCACTTTTCTAAAGAGAAAATGTTCTGCCAGCAGTAACACCTAATTGAAGACAATTAAATCTTACAGACTTTCTTTCTTCAAAGGCTTGTTTAGGCATGGAAATTAAATTGTGATAACAAGCACAGAGAGGGTTTTAAGAATAATTTTAACTGTAGAAAATACTCTGTAAGAAAGATCATAAACAAATGAAGTTTATGCTAAATATCTATAAAGCTTTCGAAAGTATTTTCTAAGTGGGATCTGAAGAGATGTAGGAAATCACATGTTCTGTCTTCCTGTCCTAGTTAATGCAGACATCTGCAGAGAGTTGCTTTTGTCAGAAGGGTCACTTGCATTTGAATGACAAGTTGAGAGAACACATTAAGGGGACTCCCAGTTCCTGGGAATGAACTGATCAGGACTCCTCCCTTACTTATGTTTGCAATCTAGGAGGTCCTGGGATCATCTTTAAGTTGCCATTCTCCAGGCTGCTGTGTAGAGGACAGCTGGGGGTATGCAGAACCTGTTGTGTTGAATTCTGGCAAGGAGAGGGGATCTCAACTCACAGTGTGGTTGCATGTGCTCTAAGATGGAAGGGAAAAGTAGATCTGGCTGGACTGTCTGCTAGGAGAACCTATAAGTAATGCATTGTTCCTCCTGGGAGCAATATTGGAATAAAAATGCTTTCCTTCCTAGGTCTGTTGAATATAAGCTTTCTGCCAAGGAGAGCAAGATGCTATTAAAAAAAAACAGTGCTAGGACATATGGGACAAGCTGTGAAAAAGCTGATGTAAAATTTGCTTAGTAAGGATGTGCCCTGCAGCCCTCGTCTACCATGTTAACATGGCATCAGACAGGTCACCAGCTGCTTCTACACTAAACCTGGAAGAGTCATTTATGCATAGTGGAATGAATTAAAGTGGTTAGAATTAAAGTTACATCAAGTGTCACCTAGACTATCATTGTGAAAGATGTAGCTCACTTTTATTATCTTCTGTGCTAGATCAAAGCCATATTTGAACTTGTACAGATTTCTAGAAGCTAATTTATCTTGCATGGTCAGCTGCCTAAGTATTTTTCATTGTTTTATTCTGCCCACTGGTCCTTATCTATAGGCAGCACAGGCGCATACCTACATGCATTCGCTCTTTAAATAGAAACTGCTCTGTTGCAATGCACCTCTCTTTCCTTAAATATATCTATGTCCTGCCTCTCCACCTTCAAAACCATTATTTTTTAACTTTTCTTGAACCACAGTTAAATCACTTGGAAATCTCAGGAAGGAGATTTCCAGAAGATAAACAGCTTGATGCCAGTATAAAAGTCCTGACCTGAGCCATATTCACATTGGGCTACAGATAACTGAGCAACGGAATACACAAGATCAAAGGAGAGCAAGATCTTTTTGGCAGGGTTCCTAGCTAAAAATGATGTGCAGCAGCTGTAGGATAGATTAGATAGGAACTGATAAGAAAGAATAATATGATTTAGCAGGTCCTCTAGAGTGAGGATAGGAACAAGGGTAGGAAAAGTGTGCATCAGTGAAGGAGCATGACTGAAAATTTAATTTGATGTAGAGAAAGACCTGGACTAGGAATAAGGAGAGCAAAGGAGGTAGAGTGGACAGATGTGAGTGTTGGCCAGAGGGCCAGGAAAACTGGCAGGGCGATGACTGATCCATCAGCACACACATCTCCATTTGCTCTTTGAAGGACCTAAACCAGAAGAGTATTCAGGCACTTCTCCCATGGATTTTCTACCAGCATTCCAACTTTCTTGCACCAAATCCTCCTACCTCAAGACTGGAACCATATAGCACTTTACAACTTTCTCTGCCTTTCTTAAGAAATTAAAAATACCCTCACCATTAGTTCTTTCCAATGCATGGACAGACTGTGGACAGAGATCAGGTGGGACTTCTCCAGGACTTTCTCAGTTTATCAGCACCATTTCATCTTGGGACCTTACATACATGCAGTGCAACATGTCTTTGGGATCCTGAAGACTGCAGATGAACAGAACATACTTGGTCATTCCAAAGCTCCCTTGTGACAGCAGGGCCAGTATCTCCTGTCTGTGGGTATCAGCAGTGAATCATAGAATTGCTTAGGTTGGAAAAGACCTCTAAGATCATCAAGTCCAACCTTTAACCCAGCACTTTCAAGTCCACCACCAAACTATGTCCCTAAGTGCCACATCTACACATCTTTTAAATACCTTCAGGATCCCTGGAAGGGATCAACCCTTGGCCAAGCAGCCCATGCCAATACCTGACAACCCTTTCAGTGAAGAAATCTTTCCTAAGAGACAATCCAAACCTCACGTGGTGCAGCTTGAGGCCATATCCTCTTGTCCTGTCACTAGTTGCCTGGGAGAGGAGACCAACTCCCACCTAGCTACAATTTCCTTTCAGGTAATTGTAGAGAGCAATAAGGTCCCCCCTGAGCCTTCTTTTATCCAGGCTAAACAACCACAGCTTCCTTAGCCACTTCGCATCAGACTTCTGCTCCAGCCCCTTCACCAGATTTGTTGTCTTCTCACTCCAGCATCTCAATGTCCTTCTTGTAGTGAGGGGCCCAGAACTGGGCACAGTATCTGAGGTGTGGCCTCACCAATGCCATGTACAGGGGAACAATCACTGCCTTAATCATGCTGGCCACACTATTTCTGATACAAGTCAGGATGCCATTGGCCTTTTTAGCCACCTGGGCACATTGCTGGATCATGTGCAGCTGGCTGTTGGCCAGCACCCAGGGCCTTTTCTGCTGGGCAGCCTTATAGCCACTCTTCCCCCAACTTGTAGTGCTGCATGGGGTCGTTGTGACACAGAGCAGAACCCAGCACAGTGAACATGACAGTTACCTGCAATGGCAGGTAACTCCACCCCACTCCACTCCACTCCACTCCACTCCACTCCACTCCACTCCACTCCACTCCACTCCACTCCACTCTCCATTCCACTCCACTCCACTCCACAGCCATGCAAACTGAGTTAAGGAGTCTGTTCCTAATATCAGTGTCCAATCGCAGCAAGCATCAGCCTCACAGTAATTCTATGCCTCTGAGCTTCTGGACTCTTGAGCACTCTATGGACATGTAGATAACACTGAAGAAACAACGTTCATTTTTTGTAGTGAGAGCAAAAAAGGCATGAGGAAGGAGGAGTGAAATGTCAGCATTGAAACAAATTGGGATTTCTGGTTGCGTGTGTCTACTGTGCTTATGTTGAGCTAGCAGAATGGCTGTCATTCCTCCAGGCAGGTCATGCACCAGAGCAAGGAGAGGCTGTCATATGTCAAACTGAAGCACTCACGTAGCTTCCTGACGTGACAGCTTTACTTTTTCCTATGCCTCAAATCTACCACTGGCTCAAAGCATCCAGAAGCCTAGAAACAGCTCCAGGTTCCTGCAGTGAGGCCACAAAGGAGGTGCTCCTCTTCACTGAGTTCTGGTGTCCAGTCAGTTCACCGATGATTCTTATCCTTCCCAGCTGAGTGAGAAGTCTGATAGTCCTGCAGTCCGGAACTTGTCTTGTAAAAGTCTGGCCCACAATACTATATTTCTAATTGGAAGATCTTTGTCATAGTTGCTGAGAGATGAAGCTTGCAATGGGATACTTGCAGTGTCTCTGGCAGAATTCATGGTGTAGTATTGATTAATGCCATTGAGCAGGTAGATGGAGTATTCATTCTGCTCACACAAAGATAAAATTTCAGCTCTCCTTTTCTTTCGACATGATGGCAAGGATGCATGGACTCATTGAAAACAAGTTAATTTTGACACAAGACAGATGTGCTTGTGGCTCCACACCTGCCTGGTAGGACCTGAAGTTCTTTCATCACCAGGCTGTAGCTGTTTTCTCATTCAGAGTTGCCTGATGATCACTATGAATTTTATCCCAGGTTTTTCCTCGTGAGGTGGTGATAGACACGGTCCATGAGACCTGTTTTTGTTGGTTGGCAATAATCTCTTGAGCATGTACTCAGAAGGTGACAGACATTAACACAATGTAGCCGTCAAGCTTTTTAAGATTGTGCAAAATTCTCAGAACCCAGTTAAACCATGTAGTTACCAGTGCAGGAAGTTAAGGTCACTACTGCCTATAAGTCTTGCATGGTGAGAGAAACAAAATGTACTGAATGAATAACTCTTGTGCAGTCTCTGCATCTTATTTGCTCAGTTCATCTACCATGAATTAATCAGACTGGCCAAACAGACAACTCCAGAAGTGATTCTGAGCACAAAGCTGTGCTACTGCCCTTTCCAACTGCACACATACATCGTGCTTCTCCTTCAGCTCCTTGTTTGTATAGATTGACCAGTCCCTCTGCACCTCTAGTGGGGACCCTCTCTTGATCATTCTGTTCCTTAACTTACCTATGAGAACCATACCATCAGTCTATATGCCACACTACCCAGTGTGATGCTTCAGGAGTGCCATTGCATAAATCTATGGCTGACTCTTGGCTGTGAAATGAAGACCCCTTGAGTCTTCCCTTGGACTGGATCTGTTAGGAGTGGACAGGAAAACATATAAGGATCTTTCCTGAGGATGTGGAAGCTGCCTTTCTCACCTTTTTCCCTGTATTTCTTCCTGCTGTTTTTTACTTTCAGTATCCTTGTGACAAGTGAAATCCTTTTCCTGCTCTGAGTGTAATATGTTTCTTTTTGAAGAGAGGTTACAGTGCACAATGCACTACCTGGCCTTGCCATAAGGATCCTATTGCCTGGTGCCAGCCTGGAAACCATTTTTTATTACTAGCAATGCTCTGGCATAAGGCTAGGAGACAGGGTGGAAGTAGTTTGACCTTGATTGTGCCATTTATGGGACAGACAGCTCTACCTCAGCTTTCTCCACAGCTGCTAAGAACAATTTATGGACATATTTATTGCATGGTGTATTTCTTTGCTGGGCCTGATTCAAACTCATTCAGTTTGAACTCTCTCATTTACCCCACATGGAAGCCAGCAAAAATCGCGAAATGTTTTGATCCCACAGAAATTATGTCTGCAGATAGTCACAAGGAAGAAGAAACAGTCTGTGATGTCTCAAAGCAGATCTCATCAATCACCTAGGAAAGTTTCAAATCGGATGTGCTAGAACAAAGTATTTACAGTATACGTTAGGAAAAATAAAACTTTTTCTAGACAAGTAGAGCTCTGGCTGAATGCCCAGCCTTGCTGCCAAACAGCTGGCCTTGGTTGGAGCAGAGAGGAACTCCTCCTCTCTGGAGGAATCTGTACAGCAGTTAACAAAGATATGGGACCTTGTTCCTGCAGACCAAAATTACCTGTAGACTTCACTAGTATCCATTCAAAATCCTTTCTGGAGAGCCTTTAAAAAAAGTGATTTACTAAAATGAAAGCCCATTCAAAGGCTGCTGTTCAAAATGCTCATGGAGACATACTTACCTATGCTGAAAAATACGATGCTACAGAAAACAATCTCTATAAACAATAGAGATTAGCTTTGTATTTTGTGTTTTCCCCTACGTCTTATTCTACAGTCATCTACTTTTGAACATATTGAAGTTGCAAATCACTAACAAATGTAGAACCCAACTTTTCTTCTGGTCAATACCAGCATTTCCCTTTCTGCTCCTCCTGCAAACAGTGCTTTGCCTAAAACTCACTGCCACGAACACAAACAATTCTATAATAAAGAGTCTTGATATTATTAAAAAATACTCAAAAGCTAAAATCAAACAAAAACCCCTCCAAAACCAAAAAACCCAACAAAACACAAAAAACACCACAACAAAGTAAAAGTCTGTCTTGGTAAGCAATATTTTCTCCATAGCTATTTTCCAGATAGGGACGAATGCTGTCATACTAATGAGACTAGCAATGATATATGAATACAAAGTCATGTGAATGACTTAGAGAAGCTCTCTTTTCCTAGCTGGCCACAGTCTCACTGCTTTGCTTTCTGTTGAGGCTTGGGAGGTTCCTCTGCTTAGCCTGCGTATATACGGGCCAGCCTGCATCACAGTTATTTTTATGTATGGGTACTTCACTTTTGGGAAGTGAATAGAGAAGTTAAATTCCTCCTATGGACATCAGATGGGAATTCTGTTTGTGCAAATGGTTGTAACCATTTCAGATTGCTAAGCAAAATATATTTTGTCAAAAGGAAATTAAGGAAAAAAGTATGTTATAAATGTTAGAACTTGTTAGTCAAGAAACAAGGAAAATTGTTTTATGTGTTGTCAGCACAATAAATTACTTTCAAGTTTCTGGTATCCAGTAACCCCTCTTGTGATCAGTTCATGAGATGGCCCATAAATTCATTATGTGTAAAACAATGTTATATGAATAAACCGTTGAATAGTTTGGGGTTTTTTTTGCCCCGGGCATTGGGTTTTTTTTGTTTGTTTTAACTGAAGGTGTTTTGAGAAAATCTGAGAACAGACTAAATATACCAGCAGCTGGGATGGAGCTGCAGGCCTCTCAGAGTTTTGCATGCCTAAGTGCTGTCAGCTGTGGAGAGTGAGGATCCAGGGCCTCTTGCTGAGTGCCCTCCATGTCTAAGCACAGTTAATGCTGGATTCACTCTGTCTCCATGCCCATGTGCATGGCTGTGAGGAAGCAGGGGGCTGTAACAGCAACAGCGGTGAGGCTGCAGACTCAGGGTCTTATACTAGGGAGACTGAGATGCAGGGGCAGGTACTGTGCAGACTGAGCACTTGAGCCTAGCTGCTAGAGGGATCCACCTTGTACATTTTTATGGACATATTTTCCAGTAACAAACAAAAAACTTTCAAGCCCAAACAAACTTGTAAGCCTCCGAAAGGCTGAATTAAAAAATTCTCTGTGTGGGTTTCCATTATTCCTGGCTTACTTGACTGAGCACCGTAATACCAAGTGGGGGTCTACGCTCTAGGTGCTGGCAAGGAACTGGTCTAGTTATCAGCAAGAGGTGGAAACAGCTTGCTGGGGGTTACCATGTCGGGGGGTGGAGGATAAAGAGCAGGAAAGTTAACATCCCTTGTTGTTCCATACCTTGTGCAACACAGACACAGACGGCTGGTGCACACCTCTGATGATAACATATATATGTGTGTTTGAGAGTGCTTGTCTGCTTCCAGCATCCCTGAACTAGAGGAGGGGACTGTCCTTGAAATTGATAGTGCGACTAGCAATTTCTGGTCTAGGCAGTGCTTAGAGGGGACTGTAATGCAGTAGGTACCCAATAAGCCCATATCTGTGCAGTGCCACAGTAAGACAACTGGGAACAGTGTTTGACTGGATTTTATATGTAAGAAAATGTTAGATAATCAGTTCATGTTTCCAATTAGCCTAGTGTTAATGCAGACACCAAGTGGTAGAAGGTGACATTACTACTTGATGAAAAATAAGGCATAGTTTGGTATCTGCAGTGTTACTTGTAATTTATCTTTTTTCAATCTGATTCAGAAATTTGAATATTCAAGAAAGTCTCTGAGGCTTAGCCATAGTAGCAGATGGGGTTGCAGCTATAAAGCAGTTGCCTGTTTTATATACTTTGAATTGAAATTAAAAGCTGTTGCAACAACAATTCATCTGGTATGAAAAATGAGGAAACAAAGTACTCTCACTTTGTTTTTATGGACTTTTATTAGTAACCCTTTTAAAAATAGTAATTACAGCATATTATTTATTGAACTCTGAAATGTCTACCTTCCAAAACACTGCATGACAGTTTCAGTTTAGGAAAACCACTTAATTGACAAAAGGCTTTTTCTAAAAGTGCCATGTAAATGTTTTATTTTGAAATTTTATAAATTCAAACTCTGTATTGGGTTTATGTGGCAAGGCTTTGGTAAAAGTGAGGGCTACAGGGGTGGCTTCTGTGAGAAACTGCTAGAAGCTTCACCCATGTCCAACAGAGCCATTGGCAGCCAGCTCCGAGATGGACTCATCACCAGCCAAGGCCAAGCCCAACAGACATGGTAGTAGTGTTAAGGAAACTTCCCTGTGTGACCACCCAGGAGCCACTCTGGCAGTCACACTCACAGTACTTGAGCTGGGACTGAAGTCCCTTTGCAGGTACATCCCCCACACTCACACACTCAGACCAGGTTTCCCCACAGCTCAACTCCCCAGCTTTTCCATAGCAGAGTCTCAAGCATCCAGATCATTAAAATAATTTGATCACGGTGCAATAACAAAATAAGAGCCGAGCAGGTGCCTCCAAGGAGGGACCCCAAAAGAAAGAATCCCTGGGCTTTTACATCCTCGCAGTCTAAGCACAGCAAAGTCTGGGGGTTGTCAGCTCTGCTGTGACTCTGAGTGTCCTGTCCCCTGGCTGGGCCACAGGTCCCTGTGCCTTTTGTTGAGCAAAGGGTCTGGCGGGTTATCGTCTCTTGCCTGGGGCTTCTGCCTCCCAGAGCTCAACTTTCAGCTGTCACTGCATCTGCACACCGAGCTACCTGCAATGAATGTATTCATTAACAGGTAGCACTGCTGGAATAACAGTTCAAAAGGATTCCAGCCCACGAGTTGGTGGGCCTCATTGAGAGGGCTTTAAACTAGGCCTGAAGGGGGAGCTGGAGGAAACCAAGCTCACCAGTGATGTGTCTACAGAGGGTGAGATGATGTCAAGGGCGAAGTCAGTGACCCAACTGAAGTGCATGTACACTAATGCATGCAGTGTGAGTAACAAACAAGAGGAGCTGGGAGTCTTGGTCCAGCAGGAGAGCTATGCTGTAGTAGCTATCACAGAAACGTGGGGGGATGATTTTCATAACTGGAGTGCTGCCATGGAAGGCTACAAGCTCTTCAGGAGAGACAGGAGTGAGAGGAGGGGTGGCCCTGTATATTAGGGAAGGTATTGACGCCACGGAAGTCGAAATAGATGAAAACCGGGGGGAGTGCCTAAGGCTAAGAGTCAGAGGGGCAGGCAACATGTCTGACATCCTGGCTGGAGGCTGTTATAGACCGCCCGACCAGGAGGAAGAGGTGGATCTATTGTTCTTTAAGCAGCTGGAGGTTGTCTCAAGATTGGCTGCCCTTATTCTTCTAGGAGACTTTAATCTGCCAGATATCTGCTGGGAACTTAACACAGCAGTATGAAGCAGAGAAGGCAGTCCAGAAGGTTCTTGGAGTGTATTGAAGATTGCTTTTTATCACAGCTGGTGAGTGAACCTACCAGAGGTGAGGCTGTGCTTGACCTGCTGCTCACGAATAGAGAAGGGCTGATTGGTGATGTTGTGGTTGGAGGCTGCCTGGGGTGCAGTGATCACAAGTTTTTAATTAACAGTGAAAAAAGGAAGGGCATGAACAAAACCTCCACACTGGACTTCGGGAGGGAGGACTTCGGATTATTTAAAGAATTAATTAGGAGAGAGCCTTGGGAAATAGCCCTTACAAGCAAGCGATCCAGGAAGGCAGG
>WEIV01018088.1:39382-53798 GCA_013390005.1 Calyptomena viridis
TTTAAACATTACTTTGACCACCTCAGTATACATTGTGTGTGTTTATGCTCACTACTATCTCTGCAGAGCTTAATCTTCTCAGAGTATTACTGTCTATAACATTCTCCCCTGCAGCAGCAGTCTCTTTCACAAGACTTGCTCTGCAACATCCCTATGGGATGAGGCATAATTTGTGAAATGGATATGCAGTGTGGCATACAAACAGAAACTAGAAGACAAAAGCACTTACTGGTGGTGTTGTTTTGCCCTTGAGCTCAAGATGAAAAGAGTACACAGTGCAAATGCAAGGCTTTCAAGGGTGCAGCAGGCAAGGGCAAACCCAAACCATTCCAGGATCTCTCCAAAAAAGTTGGCTCCACTGACATACTCAAACATTCCTCCTGAAAGCAGGACAGAAGTATTTCAAAAGCATCTTAAGATGTCCAATGCTATCTTTTACTGTACATCAAATAGGAGCTATATCACCAATGTTTCTATATTATTTTTAAAGGCAGTAGAAGCAGAGCTGTTCAGTTCAAGCTGTACTATGAAGGATCACTTCAAACCTCATTCTAAGACAGACCTTCTCTACCTCCATTTTTCCTCTTTAAATAATTAAAGCACATTTACTAGTATCAGAAGCAAGTATATTCTTCTGTAAATAATTACTTAACAATGACAATAAACTGTCTCTTTGTTCATGAATCTTTTTAATAATACATAAAAATAGACTACATGCTCCCCTTGAGTCCCAGAAAATACTCATAGTTAACCTAGAATGTTTTGTTGCTTTAAGTACTTGAGAAATTAAGTTAATTATGAACAATATTATTATTATGAAATAAAGTCACAAATTTATTACCTAACATAAAATGTGTTGCCCTTTTGTTCCCATTCCTCATCAGGTCTATTGCTTCAGCCCTGACACTCAGTGAAAAAAGTAATTGTCACTCTGCATTAAGTCTGTTGTACAGACAGTTGCATAAACAATTGGTACTTACCTGCTGGGAATTTTATAAAACAAGAACTTTGACCCTAATTCAAAAGTCAGCATAAAAACTGATAACGTTTCAGTATGTGTTTTACCAGTAGGACTAAACAAACAAGTATTTGGCAATAAAAGACACATTTTGACCTTGATTTAATTGCTCTACTTTTTTGACAAAAGAGAAATTAAATTCTAGCACTCAAACTGGATAAGCAATCCCAAAAGACCAGCTCCTCCTCATCTTGCAGCAGATAACATCTTATTTCTTTCAGAACTTTTTTGTACACTGAACACAGTACACTATGTTCACATTCATTTTTCACATGAGCACTTGGATTGACATCTAATATTAGAAGTTACCTTCCTGGTGAAAAATAGTCTACTACCTTATATAACTTAGTTCTTCCAGCTTTATTAAAAAAACCCAAACAACTAACGACCAAGAGAAAGCAACAACTAAGACAAAAACAGAAACAGCAGAATTCAGAGGTAGTATTATTTTTTTGCTCTCAGGGACTGTAATGTACCTGGAAGAACCTAATGTTTCCAAAAGTGCCAATAAACCTTAACACTTCAAAATGGCTCCATAAGAAAGCCTTTCATATTCGCCACTTTCCCATGAAGATCAGAATTTATAATGCCCTACTTTGTTTAGATTTCTGTCCCCTTTTCCCTGTGTTTCCCTTTCTGCAGTACTTGCTGCTCTCTGACGATCTAGGTACCTCTCTTTTCATACATGGGACATTAGACGGACCAGCTGCTGAGTACTTTCTGCATTCCCCTCCTGCCCCTGTGCTGTTCATAATTTAGGTCTTCTTTCTCCACCCTCGTGCTGATTCTCAGAAAAGTTGTGGAATGCTGTTACGTTTTTACCCTCCTTTCTTACACCAAAGTTGGTTTAAGAAATCCAAAGACTTGCATGAGCCAAGTGATATCATGAAACAGATTCCTCATAATACTTGGTTTAAAAATAAAGGAAAAAGAAAGGAAAAAATAAACCTTTTCTCCAGTTCCAGCTCTTTCTACCTCTTCTCCTATGAGAGACACTTCTTTTGCTATGTTAATCTCTATACCATTTTTTACTTACCTCTTGGTATCTTGTAACCGGTTTCCCCTGGTTTTCTCAGATTTCTGAGAATATGATCAGAATGAATATTGATTGCCATGCCGATCAACCACCCTACAAAACCTGAAGAGAAATAATTCAAACACTATCTTTAGTACCCTGAGCAAAAGCCCTTGTTCAGAAAACAAACTACTTTCATGTATCACATATGTAGTTATATTGTCTCAAAGCAGTAATGTAAGCAGCATAAACAATTCTGGTGACAGCCAGTCCCATACTGAGCTCTTCAGTCAGCAGAGCTCACAGTAATCAATAGCTCCCTGGATAGGAAACAGTACCACCAAGTATGAAGCTTATTCTTATGTTGCTAGATTTATATAAATGTATGCATGGGCGTATTTGTGGATGTCATGTGTCTATTTCCCTAACATCCACATAGAAAAACAAATATACTAAAATGTTAAACACTGAAAGAAACAGCCATTCTCATTCTTCCCAGACAGATCTCTCTTAGCCCCACTTTTTTTTTTTTATACTGATAGCATACCAGAATTTCCAGAACAGACTTTTGTGCAATAAAAGAAATAAAAGTGTGAAGGAATTAATGTACCATTTACTTGTGTCATTCAACAAAATGGCTTAGCCATTTATACCAGGCTGAAAAAATTATGTTGTTCCCACGTAGGTTTGCAAGCTCACGGTTCTGCATTTAATGCAGAAAATTCCCATTTCCTCCGAAAAAAGATGTGTTCGCTGCTCTGAACTAAACTAATGCACAGTCCAGAGAAACCAGGAGGCAATCGCAACAAAACTATATTCCTGCTCTGAATTAATTGCTGGTGTAGATATAAGCTATTGCATTCCCAGAGTTAACTCCTGAACATAAGAACAACAGACATTCAAACTGTATAATAAGGCTCCACATACAGAACACAGCAGTTGTTTGAAACCTCTCACTATGATGGTTAATCAGCCTGACCTCTCCAAATTTCTGTCTTCACTGTAAATTTACCTCATTTCAGCTTCCAGCTATTGAACATGGTTGGCTGCTACCTGTAGACACTCTCTCATTTATCTTCCACATGCAACTTCATACAGCTTAAGAAATATCTTGCTAGCCCTCAGTAAATAATATTCTAGTAAATTTATTTCAGTAATTTTAAACCATCTTAAAGACACTGCCAGATGTTTTTGAAGAACTAGAACAAAACAGTTCAGTTGTTCAGGGAGTACCCAGTACAATACATCACTTTGGCATTTGAGTTGACTAATGCCACAAGCATATAAAAATAGTCTTCAGTTTGGCTGTTTCATAGCCATATCAAATTTTATCTAAAGATCTGTTGTATTAACAGTCTCAAAAAAGTCAACAGTCACACTATGAAAATGGTTGGTATGTGTACCACGAATTTTCACTTTCTTAGTTTCAGGATAATTTTAAAGCAATATTTTGACTTGCAAGAGGGTAAAAAAGCAACACTTCACTTATGTTTAACAGTACTGGAAATATATATAAGCATATGTTCCAAACTAGTATTTTTTGGAAAAACACAATCAAATAAAAAACCCCACAACAAAAAATTACAAATACAAACCAAACTAATTCACACACAGAAGCATTCATAACTGAAGACATATGAACCTAACTATTGTCATTTATACATTCACATCTTGAAGAAATCCTTGAAACTCAAAAAAGCCCCCAACAAACCAACCCCCAAAATCCAAGGAAAGATAAGCAAACTTATTAACTTGATGTTTTTTAAGATCTTTCAGTAAGGAAAAATTGATTTATGGCCCTTTAATCATGATTTGTTCACAGCAGTATATTGAGGTATCTTTTAATTAAGGTACTAAACTAGGACACTGAAAACAAAGTCTGCCTGGCATCAGTCTTCAACAGTTTTGATCAACAAGTCTTTTAACCATTTTTTACTGGATCCCAGTTTGAGGAGACAGGAAATTTGAAACTAGCAAGAGAAGTTCAAGTATATCTAAGTGCCTAGCACTCACTGAAGTCTTTCCCTTGTACCTCAGTTTCTCCATTTTCAGCACACAAACAGTACTGCCTCCTAATCTTAGCAAGACAATCTCCTTTACATGAAATTTCTTCTATCTTATAGTCATGACAGCATTTAGCACAGTGGTCCTCTATTGTCATCCACAGTAACACTGTAATAAAGACAAAAACTTCTTTTTCTTGTTATGAAAGGCCTCAGAAATCTGGGAGAAACACTAACTTGCTCTGGCTACAGAATAACAACAAGAAGGGTACTGGTACAGATCAAGAATCTAAATAGCTCAATACTCTGACTGATGAGGCAAAATATTCTGGTTTATCTTCAGATGAAAAAGATCTTTTGGTAAAGACTTCATTAGAAAACGATACTAAGATTTTGACAGTCAACAAAATTAGATGCCTAGGAAACAAAAAAAATAGGGAAAAGACAATACTTTGTCACTAGGCATCTTAGCCTTTTAATTATATCCATGATTTCAAGTATAAACGTAACCTCACTTCCATATTGGGAGTCAATGATCAACTTCTCCATCCCTTCCTTGTGGGCCTTTGACAAAGCCCATCCCTGTTATGAGGGTGGATGTGTTGGTGTGTGTGTATCACACGTCAATATTTTGAGGCCAAGGACTTATGGCATTAGCAGTGGTATTTCAGTAGTTGGCAATTACCTTTGCTAGATTTTTTACTCCATGAGTGTTTACTTCAGTTTGATCTTCATATTACACAGAACATCTGCTTTGTTTGTTCTAAACCTGCATGCTGCTGATTCCATGTAAGGCTTCAAGTTTCTACATTATAAAAAAAAAAATACATGACCCACATCTACTTTGGTGTTGAAGAGTAAAGATAACAGTCAGCTCACCTACCACTGACACTGAGAAAGAAATGTCAGTTCACACTTCTAAAGTAACACCAATTCCAATTACACCAATAACAAAAATAACTATGAGAAGACTTATAAAATGGCATTGAAGAGACTACAAAACAATAATAAAAAGCTGTGAAGACAAAGGAAAATTACACCTCATGTTCTCATAACATGATTTGACTTGCCTGTAATGAAGCACGGATCTTTCAACCAGCCTGGAGGATATATTGCATAGTTGCTTAAGCTTCGGCCCTGCAAGTATCCATTGAAAACACAGAACAGAAGCGCTAACACAAAAGTGAAAAATGGTGTTGGTTTTCCTTGACGGATCAGAAGAGGAAATATGAGTGCCCTGTAGCAAACAAGGAAAGAAAATGTATTGTATTAACAAACAAGAACGAACTTTGAAGTTCAAAAACTAACCTATAGTCCACACTGTCCTACTTTTCAAATTCTCAGCATTAGAGTCTTTGGTCCCTGTTCTAAAAGACAGTTGCGCTTGCTTTAATACCTAAATATTAATTTTGTTGCCTAGTCAGAATTACACGATCAATCCCCTCTCACCATATAACAGAAATTTTGAACTTTGTATCCAAGGCAATTACTTTGATTAGAGGATTAAAGGCAACTGATGTTAAGAACAGCCTATTTTTGTTCTCTTTTTTTCCTACATACTCAGCAATATCATCAAGCTTTCTGAAATGAGCCAGGTCTCACAATCCCTACACCAAATCTTCCAGCACTTCCAAGGGGCAAAGTCAATCCTTAAAATTCACCTAATTGAGCTCAGTTTCCTCCCTATCCTAACAGTCACTTTAAAATATTGTTTCACCACAACAATTTTGGTCTACCCTATGACACCTTGCAAAGGCATGACAAACCCACAATTGCAATCCCATTTGAAAAAGAAATCTTAACTGCTTTTCCTGGGAAATTATGGGGTAAACAAACAAGCTCTAAACAAGAGTAGGTGAAAGAGCACAGGAACATTCTCCTGCAATTAGTCAACTTCCAATTGCCTGTTGATACAAGCTATACTGATACAGGAGCAGGATTACTGAAGCCTGAGCATTCTTCATATGTTTTCCATCTACCCAAGGACTCCTGCTTCAAAGTAGCTTTTCCAAAGGAAGCACAACCATAACAGCTTTTGGAAAGAAATAAAGGATTATTTAAAGCATACTACATTAAAACAAAAGGAACTAGATAACAGGTCTCTTTCAGTCTACCTTCATCTACAGAAGAGTCCTTCAGTCTGGCAATAGTAACAAGCAAGTGGAAAAAACAAACTGCAGCATAGCTCAGCTTTCTCTACAAACCTTTGCCTCATGATCCTAGCTATTTCCAGACAACAAGGATGAGTTTAGATCCTATACCAAAGCTAATACCTTCACTTTTAAGAACAGGGAAAGAAGGAGTAAAGACACAGTTCCGAGTTTTCAAAACCAGCAACCAGGGCAACCATATGTTGCATCCTTCTCAACCATGAGGATGTGGAATACTTCCAGTCAAAAGCACCAGCCTATTTTGTTAAGCACCGGAAAACAACAGTGTATACACCACACACGGAGCTTAAAATGAACTTGACAAATCTATTGCTCCTGTATTAGTATGGTCGAAAAATTACTTTTGGAGTACAACCAGTAGATACTGTCTGTAACTTGAAGGGAACAGCAAAATCTTACCTGAGCTCCACCTAAGCTGCCTTCTCCAAGTACTTTTACAAAATACCCAAGTTGACTACACAGCAACACGGGGCACTCAGCCTCAGATTTCCTGGTGTTTTAATGAATCATTGGATATCCTGAGCTGGAGAAAACCCTCACCCAGTCCACCTCCTGCAATGAACACTACGTTGAAAGGCAATATTGAAAGACATAACTGAAAAGAGCCACCGGTCCACGATATTGATATTATACCGATATACAGTGCTTAACTTGCCTTGTTGGAACGCTACGTCCCTGATCAAGCTATTGCCGAAAAGGGCAGAACAGCTACAGGAGAGGAATGGACCAAACGCCCCGTGTCCACGGCCGAGCAGCTCCCCGCACGCCGCAGGGACACCGGGCAGCCAGCGCCGCACCGCCACGGCTCTGCCCAGCTCGCGTTACGACGCACAGAACTTAAGGCAGCGAAGCAGGATTTCAGGGACTACCGCATGAAGTAACAAACGTTAAATGACAGGAGAACCTCAACCCCTGCTGTCGGGAAGCAGGCGCTTCCACTCAGACACACTCCTTCTCCTGTCCCGGCAGCACGGCAGGGAGCCCCAACCAGCCGCGCCAGCCCCGCCGGTGGCTCCCCCCGCCCCGCACCTGTGCATATAGTGCAGGAGGAAGCAGCCGAGCAGGACACGGTTGGGCCGGGCGCCGATGGCAGCCCCGCCGCAGGCGGCGAGCCCGATCGGGACGAGGAGGGAGGGCAGCTCCTGCAACACCCAGGCGGGGCGGGCGGGCAGCAGCCACCCGAAGCGCCGCGAGGAGTACCGGCCGTAGGGCATGGGGATGAAGGAGAGCAGCAGGGCGGAGGCGGCGCCCAGCGCTATCAGGCTGTAGGAGAAGAGCTCTAGCACCCGCCGCTCCTCGGGGCCCTCCACCCTTCGCCAAAACCCGCACACGCCATCGGCGCCACAACCCCCACACGCCGCCATCACCGACACGGAGCCCCATCGCCCTGCGCTGCCCCTACTCATCGCCTGACCGGCGCCACGCCCATCGGACGCCGCCGACCAATCGGCGCCTGGGGCGCGGCCCGAACCGCTCCCCTCCGCCCACCCGTTGGTGGGTGGGGCCGCTGCGAGNGGCGTGTTTCTTTAGGGCTGGGCTGGCGGATACCCCGAGATCGTGAAGGAGAACGAGCTGTTCGAGCGGTACTACCGGGAGCTGGGCATCGTGCCCGTCGGAGAGTGGGAAGCGTTCATGGCGGCGCTGCGAGAGCCCCTCCCCGCCACGCTGCGCATCACCGGCTACCGCAGGTAGGGGCTGCGGGCTGCCCTGGGGAGCCGCCGGCGGTACCGCGGGGGCTGCTCTCCAGAGAGGATGTGCCTGAGCCACCTGGTCCAGTGGGAGGTGTCCCGGCACAAGGCACCGAATTGGAACTAGGTGATCTTTAAGGCCCCTTCCAAACCATCCTGTGATCTTCCTTCCGATGTTCCTTTGCGCGTCTCTTTTATGCAGCCACGCCAAAGAGATTCTCCACTGCTTGAAGGAAAAGTACTTCAGAGAGCTGCAGGACCTGGAGGTGGATGGCCAGAAAGTCGAGATGCCACAGTCTCTGAACTGGTGAGTCATATGGAGGCGAGATAAGGCACCCTCCGTGTTTCCCTGAAGCCTGGCATGTCTGTTTCTTTCTTCTGCCCCTGTTCTTTTCCCATGTCTTTTCCCCCAGGTATCCAGAAGAGTTAGCCTGGCACACTAACTTGAGTAGGAAAATCCTACGCAAGTCTCCACAGCTGGAAAAGTTTCATCAGTTTCTGGTTAGCGAGACAGAATGTGTAAGTTTTGGATTGATCTTTTTTTCTTTCATATCCTGAGCAGTGCTTTGTTGAAATATGTTACAGTACATAGTGATTTAAAAATTTTATTGCAAAAAAATTCATTCTTTTCTGGAATAAACAAATTTAATATCTTTTTTCAAGGGGAATATCAGTCGTCAGGAGGCTGTTAGTATGATCCCACCTCTGCTGCTTAATGTTAGCCCTCATCATAAGGTAACTCTAGAATATAAAGTGTACTAAAGTTTCTTCTAGAAGTTAGTTTGATTGAACTACAAATTACAACAGCAGTATCAATGCTGATAAATGGTTCTGAATGGTGTTGGTTTGTTTCATGCTTTCTACACATCAACAGCAACACTTGTGTTAAGATTACAAACACACTGTCAGGAACATCTGCTTTTTCAGCTGGATGTAGTATCCTGTAAGAAACACTTAGGTTTTAAGTAGTTGCATAGTTTTATTTTCAAAGTATAGATGTGTTTAGCTGCATTTGAGTTATGTTAAAACATGAATATATGCTTTTAAAGTAAGATGACTGTTTTTAGTTCCCTACTCTCCATCACACTGTGAACAGATATAGTTTTCCAGATCCAAATTATAATGTTCTCTACCAGGTAGATTTCGTTCCTCTATACCTTTTGAAGAAGTTGCAAATTTATGCTTTATAAATATGTTAGGTAAAATAATCTGGGTAAGCTGAAACATGATGATTGCTAAACACTGTAGGGTGCTAACTTTAACTGAGGTGTCTAAGAAATGGCAATATTTTCCTATGGCAGACTGTAGGAGTGAGGATATCTGGTAGCAAACTTTTTGTTTTAACTTTTGTGATGTTTTCATACTCCTGTCTTGTTTGCAGACTTAATCTGTCAGGTGGGCTTATTCTCCTCTCTGTTAGATTAATGAGCTAGTTGCCTTGTTATCTCAAGCAGTCATGTTGTGTTCTTTCTTATATTTTCATGCTGTATCTAAAATTTTAAGTTTTTCAGATTTCTGACATATGTTTTAAAGGCTAGTTTGTAATTAGTTGGTTTTATATTAACATTACTTTGCGTACATAAACTTTCACCTGGTTTTCTCCTACTTTCACCCCAACACAATGTATGACACAGGAAGGACTGATGGTTGTTTTAAGTAAACAATGAATTGAAAGACATAGTTCTGATGTGTTGCAGATGCATTTTGAGTTTTGTCTAGAGTTGAACAGGTATTGAACACATTCAACTTAATGTAAAACACAAACTGTCAGAGTATGTTTGCACACAGCTTACATTATATATGCTAAGCTAGCAGTATACAGGTTTTACATTGAATATTTAACTTGGGTGACTGTATTTCAGCAGGCATTTTCCAGAAAGGAGTGCAAGATATCACACATTTGCTGATAAATCAGCCAATTAGATTAGATTCTTTATCATCTCCTTGTCATGATTAGCCAGCATGTACGTGCTGATTCCATCTTGCACAAGGATCAATGTAATGACTGTCAAAGCTCCCCATACCTGTGTTCACTGCTGCATGACAGCATTTCTGACATGCTCTCTGGAGCTCTCTTTGGGCTTTCCTGGGGCCTGTCTTCTGCTTCAGTCTTGTTCGTGCCAGGGGCTTGCATGAGGATCTGAGCAGTTCTGTTCCCATCCTTTATCCTGTTGCATGATTTCAGCTGATTTTTACTGGAGCCAAAGGTCCAGGAGGTAGACGTGTGTTTCTGAAAATCTGTAACTAGTCAAGAGGAAAGACTCTAAGCTTCCTTTCTTAAGAGAATAGTGTTAGATGTCAATTGATTTGCTGTGAAAGTGACTCTACAAGTGACTCAATCACAAGCCAAGTTCATGATGAACCAGCAGGTAGAATACACTGGAATTTAGGTGTTGACATCTGTGCTGCTCTGTTCAGCAGCCTCAAGGCAGTTCAAACACTTCTCAAGTGCTTCTTCCAAGATAGAGAAACAAGAGATTTATGCTGCCCTGCAGGAAGGGATAGCAACTCATTTTTATAAAATCTATGTACAATCAACTGTGTCTGATTAATTTCTAACGATTTAAAGAAAAGTACTGCTTGATCTTAAGTATAACTGCCCTTATATGTGTGTATGTGTAAAGTTCCAGTTAACTTCAGCTGGAATTGCTTGTGAGCTAATGAAAGGATGATATCCCTATATCTATATTGAGGTTCCTCTTTTAAGTTCTATTTCAGCTGATGTGTTTGTTCCTTACAAAGCAGAGTGCTTTTTATATTTTAGACTGTACTTCAGGACTGTAATTCATGTTTTTTTCAAATTGGTGTTTCAAACAATCATAATTCTGGATATGCAAAAATACATAGTTTAAACAAGAACACATAGGAAATGTCTTAAAAAATTTAAAGCATGATTTTTTTTTAACTTTCTGGTGTTTGTAGATTCTAGATATGTGTGCTGCACCTGGATCTAAGACTGCACAACTCATTGAAATGTTGCATGCAGACATGAACGTTCCTTTTCCCAGTAAGTCTGGAAAACTACTAAAAACTTTTGTCAGTTGGAATTTCTGCTTTTTCTTGTAGAAGAGTATTTTTAATATCACAGACAAGTAATTTCATTTAGTTACATACTGAATTCCCAAGGTGGTTGACTGATGAGAGATGAAAGGTACCGCATCTTTGATTTGAAACTTCATGGGCTTCTTTGGCTTTAAGGAGAGAGATAAATTTTACATATATATATATATATGCAGTTCAGACTACAGTACATGCGATTAGAGCTAAATTTTTGTCTATAAATCAGGTTCACTTAGTAGATGGTGGCCCATGAGCCCCTGTGGTTTAATGGTGTCCTGCAAGCACTGCTTTAAAGTAGTTATGATATTTACTTTTTTGTAAGCTTCAGATTCTTTTGGTTAGATGCTTACAGAAAATACTGCCCATTGAAACTGTAAAGTTGTGAGAGAGTGTGGATTCTTTCTGCATTTTATTGAAAATTTGCTGATGTAGTGACTGTCTTTGGTGACAGTGCGGGTTACAGGGGTTTTACTTTGAAAAGTTGAAGGGCCCTTAACTGTGTCTTACTGCCACTGATGAAGCTAGAACTCTTGAGACTGTGACTTCAGCATACTTTGTTATTTTACGTTCCTCTATTGATGAGCAGTCTTTTAAGCAAAAATCTCTAATGAAAGGTTTACGCAACTTTAAACATAAGGTATTAAGCTGTATAAAATTGTTTAGCTGTTGAATAGTAAAGCATTTTTCCCACTACTTTATGTTCCCAGAGGGTTTTGTAATTGCTAATGATGTCGACAACAGGCGCTGTTATTTGCTGGTTCATCAGGCTAAGAGATTAAACAGTCCGTGCATCATGGTGGTAAATCATGATGCCTCCAGCATTCCTAACCTACAAATAGATGTTGATGGAAGAAAAGAGATCCTCTTCTATGACAGGATTTTATGTGACGTCCCCTGCAGGTATCTTGGATGTAAACTTGAATACATGGATTTTACTGCTCTAAGTGCGATGCTAAATTTTCTTGTGTTACCGGATCGTGCTTTGAGTTACAGTTTATACTAACTATACCATATATATTCTATTCACTAAAACAGGTGAATGCCTTAAGCTGAATTAGGTGTGGGGATACTGAACCAAGGTGAACTTTTTTTGTTCCAAGCGGTTCTTAAATTTAGTCAGTTGAAGGGCTTCAAAATTTGAACTTACACTTAGGATACTAAAGTATCCTAAGACAGTGAGGGAACTAACAGTACAGTGTAGGAGAACTAGTTAATATGGGAAGACTGTAAATGTTTTTCTGGTGTGAATGACTTGGATGTGAAATGAGTTTTACACACAAATAATACAAATCTGTTCAACCTCTTGCAGCGGAGATGGAACCATGAGGAAAAACATTGATGTATGGAAGAAGTGGACAACACAGAACAGTTTGCAACTCCATGGGTAAACATGCTTATTACATATAGGCAATTCTTTCATTTCTCTCTTCTCCTTTTCCCATATCTTTAACATCTGCACACATTCACATGTTAATATGTGACAAAGCAGAGACTAAGAAGAGTCAGTTTTCTCTCAAATCATGAGCTCGTGTGCTATTGAGAGGAAGTGTAGGGTTTTCAGCTGTGGGGAGTGGAGCATGTGAATCTGAATTGCTTGTATTCTTATAAATATCTGACATTTTTCAATGAATTGATTTAGACAAGGTGGCTAATGAAACAGAACAAATAATTTGGGATTCTTAGCAATTAGGCAGGTAAAATACTGTTGAAAATATGGTAACTTGTAAAATTTAATAGTAATATTTTAAAGTCTTGAGATTATTATGCATTATACATAAATTCAGTTACCTGAAATTGATTTATGTTAACTGGTGGTGAATGAGTCTAGTGCAGGCATGTGATAAAGTGAAGTGATTGAAACACAGATGAGAAAGTGTAGAACATTTTACTGTATATTTGTAACAAGCTGGGAATGCCATGGATTACTGTGACTCAGCTGACCTATGACTGCTTGGTAACTCATTGATAAAGGCAGATTTTGTTTTAGTTGTAAGTATTCAGGTAGGGTCTAAGCTGGTGGTCCAGATCGGATACTTTTCTCAGAAGGTCACTGCTAGCTGACCTGTGTTGTCCATAATATTTGTAATAGTCAGATTACGCCTCATTTTAACTCTGGATTTCTGAGAAGAGCCATGTTTTGGGGTGTTACTTTTCTAGTGTTGCGTACTTTGTTATGAACTTGATGGGGCTCTAGAAAGAGCAAAATATGTCAGAAGTTATCCTGCATTAGTGTTAATGTTTGACCTAATTGCTCTTTTAACTTAATAGGTGTAATTGTGAGTGTGTCTACAGTATAGACTGCAGTAAGCTGACTTAGTTTAAAACTGACTTTAATTTGTGTGCTGGTGACAGCTGTGGAACTCTCTAAGTGCTGCCTTAGTCCATGGAGAGTTGTGTCTGCAATATGGCTTCTTTTGGGTTCCTGAATGACAGCTGGCTAGACCAAAAGTGTTCTGTTAGATTGCAGCTGAGAATTGCAACCCGTGGTGTTGAACAGCTGGCAGAAGGCGGGAGAATGGTGTATTCTACGTGTTCGTTGAATCCTATTGAAAATGAAGCTGTGATCGCATCTCTGCTGGAAAAGAGTCAAGGTGAGAATGCAGGCTTGGACGGAGTGGGGAATGATTTTTTTTTTTCCCCTCAGCCCAAAGAATGGTATGTGTATGATTGTTCTATGATTGGTGTGGTTTATATGCTTCTAATTTGCAAAACTACAATAAGTTTTTGATACCAGTTGGATTTTGTTAATGTTGCTATGAGTAGTCTTCTTAAATGGGCCTAAATCAGCTGCAGATGTAAAACATGAAGGGTTGTGTTAGTGATCCGCAAGACACTTCTACAGATCACTGGAGTTCAGTCTGTTATCTGGCTTCTGCTAACTGATTCCACGGGCTGGAATCCATGTCTAACATTTGTAGTTCCTTTGGAAAACCCAGTGTGGAACATTGCTGCTATATGCTATAGGAGTAAAAAGCCTGGAGTGTAGTTAAGCACTTAGAGGAAAGTTATTGTGCACCAGTAGGTGGGAGTCACCTTTAACATCCTTTGACCCACATTTTGAGATGCGTGGAATTTTCGTGTCTTTAACCTCATTAATTTTTTTAAATTTTTGACTTGCGTATGAAGACTGAGATAATGAGGCAGAAAATTTGAGATGAGTTGGGAAGCTGCACTGCATCAATTAGGGATAGTAGGGTTTAGTTGTGCATTTAGTAGCTGGTGGTTCTACAGACTTTTAAGTTGAGCCTTTTACAGAGCAGAAGCAGCTGTATTGCTTCTGGAGCTGCACTTGTTCTGGAAGTTGCTAGCCTGTTTTTTGTAATGTTTTCTTTGTGCCAGTTACTATTCTGGCCCTAAATTATGCAGTAAATTTTATTGTCTCAGAAACAGCAGTTTAGCTAAAGTGCTTGCAGATTAATTAGGAATTGACTATTTAATTTTCACTTCTGCTCTACTCTGTG
>WEIV01018089.1:12090-22491 GCA_013390005.1 Calyptomena viridis
CTCAAGAAGCCTCTTGCGAGGTGTGTGGCAGGGCGTACCACCTAACTAGTGGCTCCAGAGTCGCCGGAGTGCCCGAGCTCTTCTGTGGAGAGACGTTTGGTGCTCTGGTGCCCAGACATCTACCCCGAGGCCCTCAAAGGTGGCTGCAAGCTAGCCTGGGCTAAAGCAGGGTCTGAGGAGAAGCCACCAGAGAAGGCATCGTAGCATCCCTTGTTTTGCTTCCCCATATATATATATTCAAAAGGACTACATAATTGTTAGTCCTTCAATTTTTTGCTTTTGTGTAATGTCCATAGAGAAAAAAACCACAAATATATACATATGCAATAAGTTACATTTTCCTATACATTCAAGTGGATTTAATTTTTCAATAGTTGTAACATGAAAGAGTAAGTTTCTATAACATCTATCTTTTAAATATCTTCATTCATTAACCCACAGATACTATCAATTTGCTGAGAAAGGAGTAAAATAGTGTATTTTTCTGGGTACCTTGAGTAAACAGCAGCCAAAAAACCATCCTGATCTAGAAGAGATCATAACACTACAAATAAATTCAAAATCTAGAATTATTTCTATTCACATTTGCCTTCAGTCCTTAAACATTATTTCTAAATAGCAAAACACTTTGATGACACATAAGTAGTCTGAAAAATTGATTTCCTATGTTATTTTCATTAGCTTTATATGTGTTGATTAATGACCAAGTGCTTTTGGTTTGTGTTTTTTTTTAATTCTCTTTAACAGATGAGAGCTTCCAATAAGAATCTGAAATGCACTTGATAGATCAACGTTGCAGACAATGACTGGATGTTAACAAATACCCTGTTATATTAGAAAATAATATCAATAGATATGTTAGGAAGCAAATAGATCAGAGACTACAACAGTTTTTAAATTTCCATGAGAAGTTAAGTCTTGAAAACTTGGCTGAGAGAGTTTCATTCCTTAATAACCAATACCTACCATTCTTCTAAGGCAAAGAAAGAGCTTGAATCTGGACACATACTCTGGTATCCTCTTGCAGTAAGAGGTCCATCTCTCTTTCCTTTCTCCCCCTTACTATTATTTATTCATAAATAAACATTTGTTCATTCAAGAACAGACTTGGGCAAGAGACTGAAGAAGAAAACTGAACACGAAATTTTTTCATTCTGTGCCACTTACTATACCATCTGCTTTTTCTGTTCTCTCCCTCCCATTCTCTGTTCCCCTGAAAGGGTCTATCCTGATAGCATCTCCTTGAAATCAGTCTAGTCTCTTTCTAGAAACAGACTAGAAAAGTGATCATTACAGCAAAGTAATCACCTGGGAGAACAGAGGCATCATCTGTAGTGTTAACTGCACTTTAATGAATTATTGCCACGTGACTCCCTAAATGAAAAGTGATGTATTATGCTGAAAAACTTTTTATCCAACTTTCCTCATAAACATAAGAATTAAGGTAGGAATTTCTTTTAATTATCTGTACATATATCATGATAAATGAACACCCTGTATCAAATATTTGGAACCAAAAATGTCTCTGTTTGTGACTTCAAAGCTAGTTAACTTGTTATAAAATATCTTTTCTGAGCAGAACTTGAATCTACTATTAACACAATCTTTTACACTGAAAGAGAATGATTCCTCTGAGTATATCATTCCTATATAAGCAAACAACCCTTCACAGTTCAAACCCAGATTTTAGCCACTTATGAGCTAAGGCAGAGAATTGCTTCCTTGACAATACTTCACGAGGGCACTTCTTACCTTGGGTCATTGCAATTCACAATTGCTTGAACAAACTCAGTGTAATGCACACCATGAACTTGAAGCAACTGTCAGCAGTTGAGAAGGAACCTGTGGAAAAGCAAAGCACTGAACCTTGGCATCAGTTCCATGAATGTCAGAGCATTTACCTGCTCCAACACCATTCAGCATGTGCTCCTTCACACAGAAGATATTCCATGATTTTGGGAAAGGGGCAGAATAGCAACTGTCCATAACTGGATTTCTCTCTCTTTTTTTTTTTCTTCACATAAAGATCACCTTCCATTGGAAATGTGCACCTTTGCGAGGGACAGTTCCTTGCAGGGAAAGTGATTTCATAATTTTTCAATTTTCTCATAGAAGCATCTTATTATATTGATTTGCTTTGATATTTTCTATGGTAAAACCTATTTTTTATCTGGATCTTTTTCATGTCAAAGTTGACCATCAAATTCTTACATCCTTTGAAATATTCACAGCACTGCTGTGTATTAAGCCCTTCCATCCTTGTAACAAAATAGGCCAATAAAGCACATTTTATCTTTGCTAAGTTTCCTTGTACCTCAATCCTTTCTTTGTAGTTCATAATTGTACTGTGCCATAGACCTCTGTGTGAAGAGATAAGGAACATGAATAAATATCAAACACTAGGAAAGCTAATGAACATTTCTCTTTAAAAAATCTCCAAACCAAACAAAAACAAAACCACACGAAAACAAAACCCCCAAATATGACAAATTTTATTTCTTTTCAGCTGTTTCCTGATTGATTTTCACAGAGCTTTTTTTTTCCTGTGGCAGAAGAGGAATAATGTATTTTATGAATTTTAAGATAATTTAGTTCTGATACCCTTAAAGAGAAACAGTCTTTCAGTTTGAATCTTAACTTTTTTTCCTTTTTGGCATC
Source organism: Calyptomena viridis (assembly GCA_013390005.1). Taxonomy (NCBI): domain Eukaryota; kingdom Metazoa; phylum Chordata; class Aves; order Passeriformes; family Eurylaimidae; genus Calyptomena; species Calyptomena viridis. The sequence continues at coordinate 14,749 of WEIV01018089.1, forward strand.
TGGTGACTGATGTACCTAAAACAGACACTCCTATTTATTATTGTTGAACTTTAAAGAAGCAAATATATATTTTTGCAACATCAATTAGAAAATTTCATCAGAAGGATTGAGAATGTTCAGAAGTGACTTACCTTGATGCCGACCTAGAAAATAAGAACCGTTCCAATCACAGCTTTTCCATATTGTTCACATTTTACAAGGCAATTAGTAGTGAAGAGGAAAATAATAAATCTTTTTTGCCCATTTGCATTCCTGTTTTGTAAGCTCTAATTATTTTAGCACTAAAGTTCAAACTCTAATAATACATATATGCCCTAATGAATCAACTAAGCTCTTAGGAACTGCCTTTTAGGGAAGCAGCATGCTATAAATCTCTGATATGTTCCATATGTATAATAAAAAAAAAACATGAAAAGCTTCTTTTTGGTGCTGCTAACAGCAGCAACCCTAAAAGGTGTGCAGATGAAATGGGGTCATGGTCTCCACTCAATAGTCATGAGAAGCTGCTAACTGTGGAAGGAAGTACATGAGCAGCAATTAGGGAAGGGAGCAGCAGGCAATGCTCCACAGTTGTACAGAGTATTGTGTTTACCTGAGGCAGAACGCCTCCCAGAGCGCCTGCTGGAGGAATGTGAATCCACAACATCCTCAACATGGCTCAGTACCTTAAGGGCTCAGTTAAACCTTTATTGATTTCTGAAGGCACAAAATTGAAAAGGGAGTTAAAAAACAAAAGTTCCAAACTTTTGGTGTTGACTTGCTTAAAAATAAAGGTTTTTAAAAAAAACCCTAGGGAGAGGCAGGCTTCAAAGTCAGACAATATACTTTCAAAAAAAAAAAGTGATGAACAAAGCCACAGCTTCTTTGACTAGTTCTCTCTATATGCACTAGAAAAGCTGCAGAGCTGTTAAATGACAAAGTTTAGTCAACTTGAGTCTTAGATGGTAAGAAATAAACTATTGGAGTGCCAATTTCCAGGAGAAAGAGATAAAAAAAAAAAATAAAAAAGAATGAAAAAAAACAGAAAGAGGAGAAAAAATAAGAATTTTCTGTGAACCAAAGATGACACAAAGAATTTTCTCAAGTGAAGATTATAAGGGACTTGAAGCAAACAGGTGGAGCTTTCTCGTTATAGAAAAAGAGTTGGTGAAGTTGATAAGTCAAACATGAGCTTACAGTGATGACAGAATTTTTCACTTAAAAACAGAGTTCTGGCTTTAAATAAATCACTGGTGATTAATCCTTGCTTTTTAGTCCAGTTGGGTAACAAAGATTGTAACTTCATTGCATATTATGAATAACTTAATATAATTTATTGCTACCTATTAAACTATAAAAGATCACTGGTCTTATGATTTTAATTTTTTTTTCTGGTATATGACACACATGAGCTTTTAAATGGATGTTGAATTACCTTTCCTAACTCTTATGAGTTATTTATGAATAAATTTATTCTATTTGGAAGATCATAACCTGAAACCAAGCACTCATTGCATTCAATCAAAATCTTTGAAACAAATAACCTAAAATTTCCACTTGAAACTCTCCCTTTTCATTTTAAATATTATAAACCCACCTCAAGACAAAAATTTTTTTTTCGCAATAGGAAATATGATTTACAAAAATACAAAAGATAATGTACTGAACACGACAGGTATCACTACTGAAGAAAACATAGTTATTGAATACATATTTCTGCAGGTAGCAAACATTTCCTGAACTGCAGTCTTCTATTAACCAAAGCATATTTCTAACATGTATCATTCACAGCAAGAAACTGTTGCCTACTACTACTGAATAATATAAAACCTACTGTGCAGACCACATTGCTCACACAGGATAAATCCACATAATTATCATTCTGTTTTTCTGTGTTTGTCTGTACACAGGTAGCTAAAAACTAAAATAAAATTTAAAAAAATCTAAGTGAAGGTGTGTACACATAATAAGGGACAAGAAAAAGATTTAGAAGTACATATTGTTGATATAGTTTGAATATGACACAAATATTGGTGTAATGACGGATGAGGAATGGTAATTTACATATGAGGAATTTACATAATGGTAAAAAAAGCCTTTTCAAGGAAAAATATTTTAATTTCATGAAATACAAACTCATATAGACGGGGAAGACAAGTACTAGCCCTGAATCCAGAATGTTTTAATGGAGGGGCCTCACAACAGGAAAGCAAAACCTTTTTAGATTGCTGAGGATCTGAGAAGAAATTAATGTGCCAACCTAATGACAATTAGTGGTGGGGAAGTCTAACTTAACCCTTGTCAGGGTAAATGGGAATCACAAATAACAGTGTGAGAGTGGCCATGAGGACAATATAACATTTCAGTCCCAATACGCTGAAAAAATTGCAGGAATAAAAATCCTCTAGACATGGGCCCAAAAGCAGGGCAGTGCTTTTGTATTGTTGTGGACTGTGCATCATCCTCAAGTACAAAATTGGGTTTGCCCTAATAAAGCAAACAAACAAAGTGTTACTTTTTTCTATTGGCACTAAACAACTATTTGTGGACACTAACCAATTGAATTTTCAAGATGTAACCTCCAGTTTTCTGCTAAAGACTATTCTGCTGTACCACGAGCTCAAGTATCCTCCTCCAAAGCCACCTTAGATTTAAGATTAGATTGCATACTTAATCATAGAACAAGGGTGTCTTAATTATGTCCTCAGTCTCTCAGGACCAGAGTGAGAATGATGAAATCAGTGAAGTTTCAAAACTAGAGAGCCATAGCATTCTGCACTCAGCCATTGATTCAAGCAATCTAGTCACAAACTTTCTTATCTGTCATTAAAAAAAAAAAAAGAAAATTAAAGAAAGAAAACAGACTAACATTGTCATCCATTCCTTGTTGAGGCTAGACTGATGTCAGACTTAATATGACCTACCAGCTTTGGCTAACTTCTGCCTTAAGTATCCTATTTCCTTTGCAGAGGAAATGTGTGTACCAGCCTGCCCAGGCTCTTTGCTAAATCTGTTTTTGCTCCTACCTCACTATTGGGCCAATGCAACTCCCAGGACCAACTCTGTACACCTGAGCAAATGGAGGATACATAGCTGAGCTCAGCCTGAAATTTGATCCTTTCCCGCTGAAAATAATCAATTTTTCACAGGGGCAAAATATGTATGGAAAATATATTATTCTCAACTGCACGTGTGATATATTTCCATATTTGTTTGGTAGTTGAAGTTTACTTTGGTAAACATTGGGAAAATAAACTATTTAATCTTAAAAGATTGACACAGACTATTTTGTTTTGGTTTAGTGTTTTTCTCGAGGGACACCAGTTTTTGGCAATCATTATCTTTTACCAAGAGACTGGAGACTTAGAAGAATGAAGATACCTGTACAGAGTTGCTGTGACTTCTGATTGTTTTAATTCTCAGTTTTTCACAAATAAAAACCCCAGAACCCATCAAGACATTCCCTTTTCAGAAGTATTTCCCTTTAGATGCACTTGATATTTATTATTCACACTATGCTATTTGCAAACCTAAGGACTAAGTAGAATTCTCTGTTTACTGCATCCAGACAGTTTTAAATGTATGTTTACCAGCCATTCAGTGTTTTTCCTGCATTTCATAATTACTTCTGTTGCCTCCAAATCTCTCTATGCAAAGCAAATAATACTGATTTTTGAAATCTATCTTCATAAACAGAGTATCTTCTGTTAATTTAATATTAAAATACCCATAAGATTTACCATATGGAGCAGAAGAAAGAAGAACAAACAGTAATAAATAAGAAAAAAAATCTGATAAACTGTTACTTAGAGGGAAAAAATATTCTTCATGGTAATTTAAGTGGTGACATGGTCTAGTGGCCATCTCTATTTGAGTGAAATGAACTTTCACCGAAGAACACTATTCTAGGAGATAAAAGTATCTCCAGGTGTCAGAGACAGAAGCTGAAGATCATTCAATCACCTCAAAGCTAAAATGTATGTTTTACACTATTTCTGAATTGTGCCAAATCAGCTGTGCATTTGTCACTTCTTCCATCATTACAGTATTTATAGAAAGATTCTTAAATACATTTCAGAAGCTAATCACTATCTATTTTTATTACTCAGCCCACAAATATTAAATTGCCAAATGTATGTCTCTATCTTAGCCTTTTTTTTAGAAGACACAGCCATAAAATTTATTACTTTTAAATAATTTTAATCAATGGAACTGCTAAATAGAAACAGCTAGCTGGAACTGCATTGAAAAATAATTTTCCCTCAGTTTCAGCTACCACCTCTGTCTCCCACTATATGAATATCTCTCCAATACTGAAGTTAGACTAAACACTTCATTTCAGTGAAAATGGCAGGCTTTGAGCAAAGCAAACAATTTACTTTTAGGTGAGCTTCTTTATAGCATTGAAGCATAATATGACAATAAAGAAGCAACATAATATTGCTTGGAAGTTTTCCTGTAGATTAATAATTTAATTTCAGGAAAGGATTTTGAATCTTAGATGGTGAGACCATCTGTGATCTCAGGCCTGTTAGCAGCACTACCTATAGAATACAGAAATACCAGGTGTCACACTGAAATGGGAGTAATCCTTCTCAGCTCAAAGCGGGAGATAGCTCTCTTTCAGCAGTTTCTATGTGGCAGTTTGTAGGATGCATGCTGCTAGAAGAGTAAAACTGCATACTTGAAATATGATGGCATATCTGACATAGATTGGGTAAAATTTCAAAACTCCAATTAATAGTTTTTATATGGCATTATTTAATATTTGTTTAAAACAGTGTTTCTAAATCTGCAAGACAGAGTAGCCAAGAAGTTAAAGGTATTATCTGTGTCTCATAGAACTTACTGTTTTATCTAAGTGAACTCAGAAGATTTTTTTGGTGTTGATAACCAGGTAGCTTCTGAGGCCAGAAGCAAGTGATTAACAAGAACAACTCCTGTAGTACCATTATGGAAACAAATGTGTAGTCATGGTGTAAAATTAAACCCCTGTGATTTAGGGATTCAATTTATTTTTAATTAGTATAAGTATATAAGTTTAGCTGTTCTACTGGGTTATAGAGCTTCCCACTCTCCTCTCTGTAGATGAAAACAGAATGATGTTACTAAAAGAGAAAAAAAAAATCTTGTTTGTCTGGGTTTTATACTACAAATCGTTGTCCAATCAAGTGCTCCACTTTATTTCTTCCTTACTTTTTCTTTTGATACTTCTCCATTGAGGTACAAGCAAATCTCAGGGGTTAAGCTAGAGCAGATGAACATGATGTTCCTATGCAGTTTGTTCAGAGATCAGCCTTAGGCACGTTGTAAATAATTACAGAATAGATGATCTGATACAATAACAAACATTTTGATTAATGTGTCTTGTTTCCAGAGTGTCATTCATAAAGTTTAATGAGAATAAGAATTTCAATACATGGCAAAATAGCAAAAATGCTTCCTTAAAAAAAAATTACAGTGAATTGAAGAGAAGCTGCTTCAGAATCAGAGACGAATCCTCATAGAGGTATGGTCAATGTTCATTTATTGCTACATAGCTCAGCATTTTTATAAGCATCAGTCATGTCCACATGACTTAAACCGCATTTTGATAGGATAATACCCTTTGTTCATGTGTCCCTTCCCCGTAACTGATTAGTTAGCTCATAGCAATCATGTGTAAGCCCACTGTCTTTCCCTGCCTATCTCACGGTCAGCACACCCGGCTCTACATTCTCTTTTCTTGTTTATGTCCTTCAAACCTCCTTATTTTTTCAGGCTCAAAGACACACTGTCCTTGCCATCATACTGAAAGACTGGATTGTGCATGCAGGCCTCAGTGAGCACTGAATACCCTGTTTCTTCCAAAATATTCTCTACAATTCCCCCTTTTTTCTTTTTGCACAAGCCAGGCTTTTGCTACAATGCGTTCTAATCCCCTTTTGATACAGCTAATTGCACATCCTAAAATCAACATAACTATTACCAAAAACATCAGAAGCAAGATTCCATTTTTCACTAAACCGTCAATCCATCCGTTTATGCCCATGCTTGTCAACCAATCTGCTATGGGATCAGTAGCGACCTGCAACAGCTTAATGTATTCCTGGGTTAACTCCTTGATGACCCCTTTAATTCGTCGCCACTTTTCATCTTCGGTAATGCCGGCTTGGTCCATCTACCGAGCACCCATAACGGTCTGTGATCCCAGGCTGTTTCTCAGATGACTTCGCAGTGGACCCCATTTTTTGCACGGCTGCTGCAATGAGCGTGGTTGTAGGCTTCACCACTTCAGCTACTGCTTGCGCAACCACTCGCCCTGGTGAATTTTGTTCTGCTCTCATGGGTACTTCAAGCATATCTGCTACCAGAGCATCTTTCGGCAAGGTAGCTAAAATTGATCTGACTTTAGGATTAGAATTTTCAAAGGTGAGTAATTTGAACATATTTTGTCAGGCTTCTTCCATTTTGTTTTGTGCCTTCAGTGCAGCCCACAGGTGATCAATAAAGTTTCCATAAGGCTCTGTCATTCCCTGTCGGATGTTCGCGAATGATGGTTGTGGTCCTGGATCAGGAACAGCATTAAATGCTTGTCGAGCCAACTGGGCAGAGATGTGATGCATTTGTACAGGGTACTGAAGTTGTAATGTCATGTTAGCAAACGGTCCACATCCCGTCAACATTTCTGCTGTCACTCCAAACAAAGGATCATTCTGCTCTCGAACCCTTCCTGCTTCTTGAAGAGCTAGTCTCTTAAACTCCTTTTTCCAAGCCATATATTGAAAAGGTGTTAATAATAGACGGGCAAGGTTATGACAATTGGCAGGACAGTTTACATCCGCTGATAGAATCCAGCCCAGCAAATAACCAGCAGCCTCAGACTTAATACCGCTTTCTGTCGCTGTTCTTTTTTGTTTGTTGCAGGATTTTCCAATCATGCTGTTCATACCGTGGTTGTACTGGATTTTGTGCATGATCATACAAAATAGGACATGCAATAGTTCCAGCAACATGCCAGTCACCTTCTAGAATAGCATCCTTTATGATTCTGGACCACCGACTCTGTGGCCAGCTGACACCCAATGTCCCTGGCTCCGCATATGGTGGCGAGGCACTCGCTTCTGCCGTGGGGGCGCAGTAGCCTCTGGCTGTGCTAAGCCATACAATTGTTGTGCTGACTGAACCAGCTTCACAGGAACCTGTGATTCGGTAAAATGACTTTCTAACAGTGTCATGGAGTTATTGATCCTTTTCTCCATATCAGACATGATTGATTCCACTTGCTTCTTCCACTCCTCTGTTTCCTCACCCACTGCTTTTATTTTATAAGACTCAGACGGAGGCAAGTCATCCTCTGAATCTCCTTCATCAGTAGGAAGCGGCACAGTGGTAGGGTTAGCAGGTGGCAGCGGAGGATAGACTTTTGGACGGCAGGCAGTTCCTCCCTGTTGTAACTCCACCTCTTGCTGGCACCCCCCTGTAACTTCCAGATTTTGTGGCAGTGCAGTAGCAGCGTCTGAGGGAGACACTTCCGCCTCTTGTTCTGTCTTGGTTAGTTCTATAATCCGCAGTTCCTCTTTCTGCCCTGCCTCAGTAAGTTCCACTATTTGAGCCGCATATTTGTGATCGGTGTTTGACAGCAATTCAGCAACACTCGCACATTGTTTTTCCCCTTCCATACCCTTCATTGGCTTCATAGCTCCTAGTCCAAAAAATGCACCTATTCTACTCACAGGAGGTGGTGGGAGGGGTGTCACCGCTGCCTTAGAGGGTGTGAGAGTC
>WEIV01018092.1:7770-19377 GCA_013390005.1 Calyptomena viridis
AGGCATACCTCACTCACACCTATCTTAGCAGTGGGTTGCAAGACCTTTATCTTCACTCTTCAGTTTACAAGACCAATGTTTGTTAGAAACAATTACAGTATTTTTAGCAGCTGACTATTTTTTTATCNCACTGGTTGAAAGCACAGCTAGCTTCACCATCACTGTTCATCTGCATTAAAATAGGAGATGTGTGTCCTTTTGAAACACTGTACAATCAGTTAATCTGTAAAAAAAATTTCTGTTCATTGGGAAAGTGCAGGATTGATACTTTCTTTTAAAATTGTAATGAGAACAAAACATAAAAGAAAATCGGCAACCTAACCCAGACTCCCTGCTTAGATGTCATGGTGTGAAACTCTTGAAATTATGACCACATGGTTTAGTCTTGTATCGTATGTGCTGATTTTACCTAATAGAGATGATCATTCTTCTGGAACATCTGCGTTAGATGCTTTTTACTGGTCATTACATGTTTATAAATATGAGTTCTTTTGAAGGCTATAGGCTGTTTTCACAAACATATGGGTGTCTATTAAGAGACAATACAGTGTTCATATGACTATTAAATACAGAGAAGATGGACTCAGTTCTGCAGAGACTGGCATGTACTAGAACAAACAAAAGGAACATAGAAAACAATAGAATCACTGATTACATATTTAGCCTTAGGAAGGTCAGCGGGAAAAAAAGCAAAACAACTTTCATTTCAGAAAATGTATCCAGCTTTATTGGCTTTGGATCATGTAGCTATAGGGGATTTTTCCTATTGATTTTTGTCTCAGTTTAGACTAGGAGTCAGATGGCTAACCTGCTAGACAAAGCTATAACTGCACTACACACAGTCCCATTCAGCATCTTTTCCTAGATGTAAAAGTTATTGACTATAGAACTTGTTTTCTACTCCCCCTGTGCTATAGGGCTTCTGCTGACTACCACAGGGCACTGGGCTGGTAGATTGTTGGCTGTTTCTTGGGACAAGCTCCAAATTTCAATTTCTTTTATTAACCATTTCAATATTTCTTCCTTCCACCTGGCTCTAATGCTTATACCCCAATGTCTTTATGGGCTTTTCAGCACCTAGGGCAATACAGCTTTTCTTTTTGGCAGCTAGCAAGAGCTATGGACTCTCTGCCTGCCTTTCCTTCTGCATGTCATATTAGTATAAGCTAGTGTAATTGACTGTAACTGGCATATGTTTCAAATGTTGTTCAGTTGGCACAGTGAAGGGACTTCCTGAAGAAAAGCGAATTTTTCCATAGTGTTTTCAAGTCTGCCCATGTAAACTTTTAATTGCCTGGAACCTGTATGTTGGAGCAAGGCTCTGACCAACAGGCAAGCAGATCTCACACTGTTCTAGCAGATGTAGATGAGCAGACACTGCCAAGTGAGTGTATTTGCATCTATTGTGTTAACTGAAAGCAAAATTTTCAGCAGAAAAGGCTATTTACAGTTTATATAGCTGCAGGCTTAGGACTATTTTATTGCCTTTTAGATTATTTTTTTTTAAAGTCAGCACCTCTGTAAACTTTTAGGTACTTGATGTCTTGGAGTGGAACAGGGCATTAACATGGAAAAATGCCTTGTTCCTTTCAAATGTGCCTTCTCTCTTTTCGCTCTTTTAATTCAGCATCAAACTAACCAAGCCAATCTTCTGCATTCCTGCCAGGCTTCATCTGACGAGGTCAGCAGTCTTGTTCTCTGCATTTTTTTTTCACAACAGGGATACTCACAATATAGTGCAACACCTCCAGTAAGGGTGATACTACATGGATTCTTAAAAAGAAAAGCATGTGTGCCAATTTGGCTTGAATTCTTTGAACACGTTGCTGGATTGTTAATGCATGGGAAAAGGATGGTCATAGAATCTGTCTGCATTTCACAACTGCTCCTGTTGCCACATGACACTAAAGAGTGATTTCTTCAGTAAGTCAGAGAGCACATTACAAAGGGTAAATGCACTGAATTGGATTAAAAGATGCCTTATAAAGAGGAAATGGTTTGTTCTGGAAAAGAGCAGACAATTTAGGAGGACGTACAGTAATGTCAGGGTTGCCACAGCAAAGCTTAGTATTAATAACACTGATGATGATGTATATTAATAATAATACTTTGCACTTCTATAGCACTTTGTTTTTTCAGAGTACTTTACAAACATCTAATTAATCATTATCTAATTAAGAATGACTTTGAAAAGGGCTGGGGGGCGTGTATGACAATATTTAAAATATGCCTTTGTTTGATAATGACACAAAATAGTAGGAGGGCAGCAGCCACAAAGGCACAGAGCATACGCATTCAAAATGTTTTGGATAGATGAGGTTTATGGTCTGATAATTGGCTTATGCAGTTTAGCATAGAAAAGTATAAAGTAATGAGAGAAGGGAGGATCAAAACTATCCACAGAGACTATAGACTAAAATGAACCACAATACAAACCAAGAATAGACTCAGACATGATAATGGATAATGCAGTAAATCCCTCTCTACAGTGTTTGGCAGAAGCAGAAAAGGCCTTGGGATTTACATTGTATATATAATCAGTGTCTTTTTCTGTTAAATAGGGCAGTAATGAGACTACATTAGCAATATTGTGCATTTCTGGTCTCCTTAAGCCAAATTCCCTATGAATTTACCTGTCACATAGCTCTTTTAAAGTCATCAGAATTACACAGCCCATGATTCGACCTCATATTGTTAGTGTTTTCCTTACTGCTAAAGAAATTCAGGGCCAAATTGAGATGTCACTTTGTTATAGATCAAGCCCATGGGCAGAGAAACAAGTCAGCATCTGCAGAAGCTGATATCAGTGCCCCATCCATCTCCTAACACAGTGAACTGGGATATTTTTGGAGGGACTAAAGGGGCTCCATCAGTTCACATCACTGTATCAAGAAAATGCAGAATTTTCTTCCCTTTGTAAGACTGTGTTGAGGGGAAAGTGATAGAAAACGACATGATCATACATGGAGCCAGCACAATATACAACCAAGCATGACAGCTGATTCACAACTACGTAAATTGATATTCAAAGTCATTGCAAACCAGATGACACTTAGGTTTGGAAGATTAGATGGCTGTCTCCCTCACTTTCATCTCCCTACACCATGTTCACTGAAATCCTCCTGAATATTGCAGGAACACTTGGTATTTGGAGGAGACAGCATATCTAATGAGTATCAGCTGAATCAACTCTACTTATTATAGGAAGGACATTGCTGATAATGAAAAGGTGCAGCAAAGGCCATGCAAAATGATTAAGGGTCTGAGTGCATAAGTTATGAAAGAAGATTGGCTTATAGTAGAGAAAAAGAGGCTATCTTAGAAGTATGTATGAATCTGAAGGGATCACATAGACAACAGCAAACTGATTAGAATCGTAATTGATTTCTTTATAATACTAAATTTTTGTTAAACATGCAGGGGAAGTAGCTTTCACAGGAAGAAGTGCAGGCAGTACTCCTTTGCAGAGTTCTTGATGCAAAAGAAACACATAGAAAAAAACAGTAAAAACACAACACAAGCACACTCAGAAGAGCAGTCTCACATGAAATGACTGTGGTGGCTTGGTTTGATGAAGAAAAAGGATCCAGTTTCTGAGCTAAAAATGTGTGTTTTCCTGTTACACTCTCCAGCTATCTCACACTTACGTAGTTCAATTCCCACTTCTAGTCATGTATGCAATTAAAGAATTTATACCCTGGAGAAACAGTGGTGTCAGGTGACTACCCACTGCAGAAGTATTGTGTAGATGTAATTGCAGCTACCAAGGGACTCTCTCATATCTCAAACTCAGTTTTTCCTCAGCAGGGAAATTACTCTTATTCTTGCTATTTGTACTTCTTCAGCACATTGGTGGAAGTAGAATCTTAATGTATAAGGTTACCTGCAATATATTGTTCTAAGCACCTCAAGCCATATTCAAAACCTCAAGAACAAAAGACCATAATCCTGAAGAAATGGCGAACCTATAACAACAGAACAGGGGAGATGAAGAGTATTGTCCAAGTCCTCAAGCTGAAGAGCTTCCAGCAAGTTTGAGGAAGTAGGTCACAAACCATTAGAGAAGAATGTAAAAAAGAGAGATCTTGAAATTATTGTTTTCAGTCTTACGTGAGACAAAATTCTTTCTTAAAGAAGTCTAGTAATCAATTTGACTCTGAGAATGTGTACCTCCATCAAGAAGACAATGCAACCCAACTTCAGGGCTGAGACAAATACTGTTTGATAGGAAAAGCAAAAGCAGCCTGTTTAAGCAAAGCAAAACAAGGATTCAATTCACCAGTTCGCACGGGCAGGCAGCTGTTCAGCCATCTCAAGAACAGCAGGGCTCCACCATGCATAACAGTGACTTGTGAAGTCAAACACCAGCACTCTGAAAATTCCCCCCTTCCTTCTTCCTCCCCTCAGCTTTATACACTGAGCATGACACCTTCTGGTCTGCGTTATCCCTTGGGTCAGTTGAGCTCAGCTGTCCTGGCTGTGTCCCCTCCCATCTCTTTGTGCACCCCCAGCCTACTCCTTAGGGAGAGCCCGAGATACAGAGAAGACCTTGATGTTGTATAAGCACAGTTCAGCAATAGCTAAAATATTGGTGTGTTATTAAAAGAGGTTTAGTCACAAATCCAAAAGATTTGTCACAGCACCATAAGAGGTACTATGAAGAAAATTAATATCCCACCCAAAACCTGCTCAAACCTTCACTTTCTGTGACCCACACTTCTTTTAGCTTGTCTTCCACATTTTCTTTACAAGGTCAGCCAACATCATTTCCTCAAAATGAAAACACAGTTACATTTATTTCCTTAAGGAAACTTTATTTAGAAAAAAATACAAAATTGTAGAAAAAGAAAAACAGTCTTATAACACAGCATAATTCTCTTACTATATTTTAATTTTTATATTTAATCTTAATACAGAGCTAAAACACCTTTTGCAAAATGTATAGCAAAAAGTGAGAGAGAAAAAAATTAATGAAAAGTCAGCAAGTTCAAATTCTTTACATTCTTCACATTCTTTTCTCATAGCAAATGGGTAGATTAAAGGAAATTTTCGTGCAAGCTTTTTAATAAAAAAAAACCTGCTAATGTCAAGTAAATGAATTTGGGGCTGTCAAAGAAAATTTGATAATATGGTTTCGAGATGATTCATTTGTTAATGTGCAAAGTATGAATAGAGTCTCTAACCCAAGTGTGTGTCCACAAATTTGACATGCACCTGGCATCAAAGGACATCCTGACAGAACAACTTAAAGTTCTCATCTTGAAGAATAAAATTAAATTAAATTAAAATATACATAGCAATTACCACACTGAAAAATTCAGAGGAAGAAAAAAAAATGCATTAACTTTTCCACTAGACAAGATCTTAGAAAAATATGACAATTCATATTGTCTACAATGCAGGCAATGTCATTTATCAAATCCAGGTAAAATGATAGTGAAGGCAAGAATTCAGACTTGCATTTAACTTTGTGTTATTTTATTAGACTTCATCCATTTTGCATTGTTATTGGACCATATCAAAAACAATTTTATCATTCAAATTGATTTTTGCCCAACACGCAAAAACAGGGTGTTTGTACTGAATAGTTCAGGTGTGTAATCTAATATTACAAAATATGAATTTCCAGATAAAAGTATTTTAATGTAGTTAATTGTAAAAGTGTCGTTCCTGTTATAGGCATTATACACTGTGCTAACATATTAAAGTACAGACCAACTTGTCTGTGTCCGTAGAAATGTGGAGGTTTAATATGTTTGTCTGCTTAAATACATACACACATATAAAGTACTTACACCTACCACAAAAAACTTTTTTCCTTTATGTCTTTTTCTCTTTTTTCTCCCTAATTTCAGTAGAATAAATCAAGTTCCAGGCAATAAACAGCTTAGTTAAAAAAATATGTTGCCCATTAATCTTAAGATTCAGCCAAACCTCTCCAGGCTTTCTTAAATTTCCTTGGAGAATTTTTAAAATCTGATATTTGTAAGACCTTAAAATCTAACCCTGTTAATTAGGCCAATCAGCAAAGACATAAATAGTTCACTCCTCCATATTGCTTCCCATCTCTCCTGCTTAACTGGTCTAAGAAAACTGAGGAAGTAGGGCATGTGGTGTTAGAACAATGACACAGTGGTGTTCTAAAAAGCATAACAGGAGGGGAAACACAATTGTGGCCCTCATAGCCAGAAGACAAGAGAAAAAGAATGGACTTCCAGCAAGATAGCTAAGGATAAGCCTGCTGACTGGGTGAAAACCTTCACCCTAAAACAATGAATAAAAGAGCCTAAGGTCTGTAAGGAAAGAGATGCATTCACAGAAACCAATATTCAGGTGCCTGATCACCTACTTATTGGCAAGAACAAATGGTTAAACTGCAACCTTTGTCATCAATTTTGAACAGTGAGGAAAAAAAGAGGTTAGGTGTTATAGTTTATGACTTATGAAGAGTGGCATGGTTCAAAGATAGAGTAATAGGTTCTCCTAGTTCTAAACTCTGTTAAATAAAACCATAAAAAACAATTTTCTGTCTCTGTCTGTTTATATATAAGCATCTGGTCTCTTTATTTGTCTTTCATAATTTTCTGTATATAATTCTTCTTTTAAAGTGGAATAAAAGCACTGGTTTAAGAACCTAACCTTGTACTGAAGCCTTGCACCCCAGAATTCAGCTCTCGAAAAACTCTAGATTTATGCATTTGAGTATGACATGCTCTAAGGGGATTTTAATTTGCTTTCATCATGCAATCTTTTTGCACTCTTCACACATATCCTGCATTCCTAGGAGCTGCATGGAGGTAAAGAAGGAGATACTGACTTGAGGGAGAAAAAAAATGCTTTCAGATTATATCTGAAATGAAAAGGAATCGAAGTGACAGATACTGAGGTTGTCATGGAGGCCAGGATCTTCAGAGAACATTTTCACATTAACAGTGGCCAGGGCCTGAAAAAATCTCCAGTTACATTTTGGATTTACTATAATCAACACTTGTTTTTATAATGTTCACTGAAATACGTAATTGAGCTGAAATTAAGAAGCTATTTCAGAAGTTTGACTCCTGTAACTGTTTTGCATGGTTGTGTTAGTGTCCCTCTGGCTTTCCACTGAATCCAAACAACTTAGTTCCTTTGTTTATAAAATGTTACATGTGCCAAAAGATGTGCTGCTTTGTTCTAATGCGACAAGTAGCAAATGACAGTGCTCTGGGGAATTCCAAAGAAAAGGAAAACAAGCACGTAATGCTAATGTGCTTCTACGTTGCCTTTCTGGATTAGAGGATCTGCCACAGATATTTTGACTGCTATTGCACAAAGATAATTTTGATAGAATTATACACTTACAGAATAATTTCAGTTGAAGAGGATGTCTGGGGATCTTCTGATCCAACCTACAGCATAAAACAGGGCAAAATCAGAGTAGAAGAGCACTTCCACCAGCTAAGTATTGAATATCTCTGAGGGCAGAGATTTCACAGCAATCTCTGGGCATTCTGCTCCAATATTTGCCTGTCCTTATGTAAATGTTATTCTCCATAAATCAAATTATATGTGGCTGCATCTTCCATCCTGTGCTACTTGTCCTTTGACTGCACTTCTCTGAAAGGTGCCTGACTCCATCTTTTCTGCAGGTTGTGGAAGACAGCAATTAGATCCCACCATCCACTTTAGATTTTTCTTCCCCAGGTTAAGCAAGCCAACTTAATCAGCCTCATTTCACCTGTCGTATTCCACAGTCTCCTAACCATCTTAATCACCCTTCACCAAATACTTCCATTTTGTTGATATCCGAGTGGAGGCCCGAAAAAATCATAATCTTCTTTCCATGTTTCATGTGGCAAGGTGACAGAAAGGTAAGAAACATCTTCAAAATAGTGGTGCCTGTACCTGGCACTTTGACTTCTATCTCAGGAACAGATTCATAGGAATGTGAATTTCTGATTTAAGAAAAAGCTAAAGCTAAAATTGCATTAGAATGTGCTCTCACTATTGAGGTGAGAGGGAGCAGCCCTTCAACATTACAGTTTTAGCTGCTCAAAGACATGCATTGTGAAAACTTCTGTAATTTTTGATCCAGGCGAGCAGAACAGCAGGGTAACTTAAGTTGTAACAGCTAAATTGAGTAAAGAAATTAAATATTGCCTAAACCTGACCATTTATATATCTGACCATAGGTGGCATCAACAGAATGGAAGTTAAAACAATCCAAACACTGAGAGATGCAGTTTCGCAGTTCAGCGTGAGAGGTACAGAGCTGCACTGCATTGTGAAGTGATATACAGACATCTCTGTTTTCTAATAGATAGTCCTACACACCAGGTTTGCTGCATTAATCAAACAGAGACCTAAATGGGTCAGTGACCAAATGATACAAGCATTCTATCAAAAATCATTCTGCTGATGAAACTTCCCAAAAGATGGAGTTTCTGTTTCACTTGGGTATCAGTAATTTGTTCAGTAAATTCACATCACAAAAAATGCATGATGTCAGCGCCTCACAATGGCTTTAAGGGAAAAATCTCAAAAAAACCCACCACTCAATTTCAATTTGTATCAGTAGCCAGATTCTGTGATCTCTACACTATGTTTATTTTAACCCTATTGACTACTCTCTAGTTTCCAACCATTCACATCTACACATACTCCTGTTTAGAGGCTCCACACATTGACTGCACCTCAGCAATGTATTCCTGTGGCTTTCTCTGTATGTAACTGTGTGGGCAGAGGGGAGGGCAGGCAGTGAAAATTGGACAGTTTTAATACACCATTAGAGCATCCAAGCCTGAAGCGACACTGTTTAACGCTTGGAATGGGATGGTCAAGCAAAATACTATCACTTTTATCTGGAATCTGGGAATAAAGCCAACTCGGATAAAACAGAAAAAAAACCCAACTCTGACTAATCTGACAGCTGTGGCAAAGCATATTGATAGCAAATGCCAAGCAGGCCAAAAATTCAAATACTGTACTGCAAATGGGCTATGCTTATACTGTAAACTGATGGTGTATGCAGGCAACTGGATGGAGGTGGTGTGTAAATCAATGGTAGGTAGACATTTCAGGGATCACATCCACAATAACCTCACATTCTCTTGAGGATGACTGCAAGTACATTACTTCCACTCCAATCCTGATTTGCAAATTTTAATTTGGATATGAGCATTTGAAAGGAATTCCTAGTCTCCTTAATGTGGACGACAAAACACAAAGGACATGTTTGCAAACCTAGAGGGGACGTTCCAGATTTCTCAATCAACATTTCTCCTGCTATGTTTGTGCAAGACAGTGTTGCATGGTTCAGGCAATTTTGCAGAAAAGGCATTGTGCTTGGAATAAGTTCTCTGACACAGAGACTCCTGTATACACTGAAACAACTTCAGAGCCAATACAAGATAAACAAATAGTATTGCTGTATTATCTTGCAAAATTATGAGATATGATACTGCCAACAAGGCCGTCAACAACATCCCCAGTGGAAGAGAGAGTTTTGTGACATTCAGTGTGAGTCTGTAAAGAAAATCTTAGATGCGGATCTGGGGAAGAGAACATGGGATTCAGATGCTCGAGTCACATGTAGAACTTAGAGATTTAAAAAAATTACAAAACTGGTAAGTCAACTTCAGAGCTCAGTCTATGATAAACCCTAGTGTTTTGATCAACACAACAGTTTAAGGGCTCATAATAAGGTAAACTGCCTTCATCAGGAATAAACTGCAATTTTATTTTCTAAGTTCAAAATCCCAAATGAGGGACTTGGATAGGCTTTATATTATTACTGAGTGAGAAACCTGATATGGGTGTCCTTGGTTTACCTGTAATAGATTTTAGATATGTTTGGACTTTATCACGCTTCATATATCAGCTTATTTTTTGATTTATAACCTTGTTTTATACAGAAAATATGCCAAAAACAGAACACTAAAAGAATAGGATGGCTTTGTATTTGGAATGTCCCCAGATTTCTTTTTATTAAGGGTTTCATAACGTTATTTCTTTTTAATTCTAGTACAGCAAGCACCTTATTGGGACCAAAAGCTGTCAACATGGAAGTTCCTTTAACTAAGGGTGGGTATGTAGGTTTGAACTTTTTTATTGCAAAAAAATCAGGATATCCGGTCTAGTAGCCTGCCAGTTTCAGATTAATTATCAATTTGTTTTACTATCTTGCACAGGAGCTTCCATATCTCTCTGCAGGGAACTACTCCATCTTTTCATAGTTTTCACTGTCATATAGAGTTTCCTGCCAGCTACCCTAATTTCTTTTTCCTTGATTTTGTATTTTGCATTGTATTCCCCAAAAGAACTCACAGCTGTGCCTCTGTTTGAATCTCCTTTTTAATTTCTTACCATGTCTGTTTTTTCAGTATTTCTATGAAGCTTGTTCTGTATCCTCCATGACACTGACAGCATCACCTCTCCCTGATCTATCATCCTGAAGCTCATTGCTCTAGAGCATCCCAATACCTTCCACCTTCCAACTAAATATATGATCCCATCTATAATTATCTCATTTAATGGGCCTTCTGCCAGTTTTCAGCTGCTATGGTAATTTCCTAAGGAAAGCAGTTTCAATTAACTTTTTATAGTTTTGTACTTGCTGATCTTATTTATTTTGAAATGCAATTTTAACCAGAAAAATCAGGTCTGATTCTACTTTGACACTACTGAAGCTTCACGTATTTCATGGATATATTATGGTTATGAACAGGAATAACAAAATACATGGTCACATATAAGAAAATTGAAAGGTCTTTGGAGCTATCTGGAGATGGCTCTCTCCAACATGGGTCAGCCCCCGGTCTCTTCTTACTAAGTCCAACACTGCTGCCTTCCCTCTACCAAGACCTTGCCACAGGCACCTAACCCAAGGTCTCATTAGAATGTTGACAACATTTTGACTGTCAATAAACACGTGAGGAATGAGGAGCATTCAGTAGGGTAATCCTAGTACTCCAGACCTTCAAAAGATAATCTTTTTAACTCAGGCTGTAAGGAAAGTCAGAACACATTTTATTTTCAAAGAATTATAAAATATTATGTTGGATTCTTTTTTCTCTACACATATTTGCAATGGCAAACCATAAGGAATATGATGACGGCACTTNGAAGTGGTAGATGCTCCATCCTTGGAAACATTTAAAGTCAGGTTGAGAAAGGCTCTAAACAACCTAGTCTAGGTGAAGCCATCCCTGCTTATTGCATGGGGTTTGGACTAGATGACCTCTAAAGGTCCCTTCCAACCCAAAATGTTCTGCAATTCTAAGAGGAAAGACTTGTTTCATGTTCTGTTGTACTGGGTTTATCTGTCAAAGTTATGAGAAGAGGCCAGGGGGCTGCCCTGTGCTGTACAGAGTCCATCAGCTCCACTATGGACCCACTGCAGGACACAGATAAACCCATTGTGAAGTCTGTGGCACCTCTATGAAAACACACTTCAGATATATAATCAAACGTCAGAGGGAGAGAAAAGCTCCACACTATGTGAACAGTGATGTTGGGTAGTAAGCAAGCAGCTGGGTAGATGCTGGGCTGCAAGCTTAGTCCAGCCTACCAGACCTCTAAAACTTCAGAGGAGTTAGCACAGTTTAACAGTTTCTTAACCTTTTCTCG
>WEIV01018092.1:27305-65948 GCA_013390005.1 Calyptomena viridis
ATCACTTGTATTGCACTAACGCACAGCCACAGGGCCTGGAATCAGGGCCCTTCTGTGCTGGATGCCTGCCACATATTTAATAAAAAAATGTAATTCCTTGCCCCAGAGAGACTACTTTCTAAACATAGAGTTGGATAGAACAGGTGGAAAAAACCAAAAGTAGACAAGGCAATAGTGAAACAATCATTTTTCATCATGCAAAATTGGAACTGTTATATTACACAGCAATTTAAATCTGTTTTTTAAATCTGTTTTCCCATGTACCAAAGGCAATCTTTTTTCGAGTTTCAATAACTATCTCTTTTCCTGTTAGTTAAAAATATTTATATCAATCTTATTTCACTGGATTTAATAATTTCTAAACCACTTACACTGAAGTATAAAAAGGTGTTGAGATTCTTTGTTTAAATATGAAACATAGCAATAATCACGCTTTAGTATTATTCTAATTAGCTAGATCTCCTTGTGAAGGATAACAAATGCATACAAACTCAGGACAATTAAAAAGATGTTAATAAATGCAACATCATGGTTCCTTACAGAATGCAAAACCAGTGCCAATGTGTAACCAAGGATTTTCAGAGAAAATTACCAAATTTCAGGAGCTAGAACCTAATACTCTCACTGGGATGATTTCAGGAGACAAGAACTCATTATGCTTATCACTCAGTATTCCTACAGTTACGTTTTTGTCCCTTTGGTTGATGCAGAGAAAATAAAAGTTATCAATAATCAAAAAAAAAAAAAAAGGCAAAGCTGTTGAATCAGGAAGTTTGAAAGTGCTGGGACTAATTCATAGGTAGCAAAACACAGCAAAAATCTCTAACTGCCATGGAATTGCAATAGTTTCTCTTTGTAGTGTATCTGACACTGAATGTAAGATAAACTACTAAAAAGTCTGGAAATATGAAAGAAAAACACACATCAGTTGATAGGAGAGTAGACTGTTTCATTTTTTCTCATTTGCTTTTTCCCAAGTTCAGCTTTACTTCAAACAAGCTGTACTGCTGCAGACAGCCCAAGGAGGTGGACAGTGGTGACATCCTGTCCCACAGAAGCTTAGTTGTCCCTTCTGCACCTACTTTGAGATACTACACAGCTCAGCAGGGAGTTCCTGAAAGGTTTGCCCTGTCCTCTGCAAACATTTAAGGGTTCATTACAGCCCACAGAATCCAGTAGAAATGGTCCTGCAGGCTTCAGTATTCCTTGGATCAGGCCACAGGAAATAATCCCACTAAAGATACATTTTAAAGTATGAGAGGTTAAATTATTCTATTTGTATGTGATTCCAAAGAAGTCCTAGCCCGTCAAAAGACGCCTTCTAAATTCAGCATTAATCTTTTTTTTATTTGTCATATCCAAAGAGCTATGACAACAATTCTGCTGGATTTCAAAATTAAGCCTCTGGGACTAAACACTGCTGTCTTTCTCCATGAGAAGTCTCTATGGCTTTCAGTCCATCATCATGTCCAATACCCAAGACAAGCAATTAAGAACATGAAACAGTTTAAAACTAAGGCACAAGTTATAAAAATGCAGTATACCTTTGAGATCCAGGCAAAATATTTGCTATTGTAACTTTCCCATCTAGCCAAAATATTTGTTATCTCAAAAGCAGCATTTTTCAAATCCACACTCAATGGCATCCATAAGGTAGTCCCACTGGTGTCAAGTTGGCACCTCAATAACAAATGCAGTAATACTCTGGGAATCCAGAAGAGGACTATAATAAACACATAGTCCCAGAACACAACAAAACCAAGAGCTCCAGGTGGTGCTAAGAAATATGTATTTATGTTACAAATATAAGGCCATATCCCCTTGTCTTCCCTCAGGTTAAAAAAAAATCCCTGAGATTTTCATGTAATATAAAACATTTCCCAATCACGGTGGTATTTTTATTTACAAAAAAAATTTAATTCTTATTTTTCATTATCATCTTATAAATAACAGAGTTCTTCATTTAGTAATTCTTTCTTACAGTAAACAGTTGCGTATCAAAACAATTCCAGTTTTTTCAGTCAGAGTGATTATGGATGTATGGACTTGTTAACTTAAGGTTTCTACAGCTGGAGCCCATTTTTAATTAAATTGATAAAGGAGAAAATTCCAAGTAACATAAAAATGTGATGGCAACTTTGAGTCATAGAGAGGGTAGCTTAGGAGAAGGTAGGAGGTGAGGCAGCCCTAATTTTGCGTGCAGCATATCACCTGAGATGTCCAAAGCAATCACTCCTATATTTTGTTTAAAAGCAACAGTAAAACACTTCTTTCAGAAATGCCCCATGCAAATTTTAGGAAGTGACTTACTTGTTTATTTGCATCACTGGCTAAAGAGCAGTTTTCCCTGCAGGCTATAAAACTATACATTTGTGTCTTGCCTAAAATCCCATCACTTTCAGATGGGATTGACAGATCAGCATGAATGGAGGTGTCCTTGACTGTCAGAACAAGGTGGTC
This sequence comes from Calyptomena viridis, assembly GCA_013390005.1. Taxonomy (NCBI): domain Eukaryota; kingdom Metazoa; phylum Chordata; class Aves; order Passeriformes; family Eurylaimidae; genus Calyptomena; species Calyptomena viridis. The sequence continues at coordinate 29,766 of WEIV01018092.1, forward strand.
TTCCTCCTCTTGTGTCTCATCTGTGAGAAAGGGAAGAGATACATGCAGAAATTAAAGGCCCTCTGGAAATTTCCAAAGCAAAGGAGTTCTCGAGTGGCCTCCGTTGTATGCCCTCTCCTTCATTGTGTACCAGCACCGATCAATGGACTCATTGCCTGCTGTAATTCCCTGCAGTCATTACTTTACAGGTGAGTAATTTATGGCTTTGTAAAGGGCTCTGGGATGTTTGATTATGTCAAAGGTGTTATTGAAGTTCAGATTGTAGTTGTATCCTAAATAGGACGAGATTACCACTGGGATTTATATCATTACTTTTGCTAATTATTTACAACATGGTGCCAATCACACTGTAGGTGCACTTGCAGCAAAAGAAGAGATGGTTCTGTGCAGGTGAACATAAACCCTGTTAGGCCATAAGCTATCCCAAACCATGTGTCATGTGCATGGCATTGACTTCCAGTTGCAGAAGCAATGATAAGCAGAACAAGAAAATACGACATCAAAGACATTAAACTGAGCTCTCAACTGAAAGGGTTAATTTTGTGCAAATTTCTCAGTCCTCATCTGACTCAAGCTCCCTGTTTCATGACAGTGTGGGGTAACGGATGGGACGGACTATTCCAGAGCCACAGTATCAAAGGGTGAGTGGAGAATAACTTAAGAACCACTGTGTAAATTTTTGCCTATGGGGACAATTAGGGCAACTGTAGGTGGACGTCTCCTGTTTAAGAAGGGTAGAAATTTCAGTGCCTCCCAGCTGAAGTGGCAAGAAAAAAAGAGAATGAGACATGATTATTCCCCACAGGACTCAAGTTCTTATCCCTGCAGGGTCTTCAGTCAGAGTAGGAAAGCTCATACCACACAGTAATAGTTTTCCAATGTGTCTGTAAGTGGGCTGTGTCCCTAGGGATTACAAGTGCAACAGCATCCTTCGATCCAGCCCCAATGACAGAGACAGGGGAAAGCAGTAAAATTTTCTTTTTAGTGGCAGCTACTACAATGATGTAAGAACTCCTTTCCCTCAGAGGGCTCACATTAGCATTTTCTCTCAGTCCTGAGAGTAAATCATGCCATTTAGTCACAGTCTATAGCAAGACTCCAACATCCCCTTTCTGAGCTCTCACACCCTCAACTTCACCTTTCCTGTCTGAGAGCATGCCAACATTGTCAAGTGAGCCACAAACTCCACTTCATTCTTTTCAGTGGACCTTCTTGTCCTCTACTAGGCCTACACAATTCCACTTTTATGAAGCTTCTACTTCTCTTGTCCATGGGAAAGACACAGCACAAATAAGTATTCAGAGGGACCCTCATCAATAGCTCCATCACTGGGGACAGATTCACAAAGTGATTTAAGCATCATCACCAACACTGTAGTATTTAATAGTCAGGCACTGTGCTCCAAGACTCGACAGAGCTTAAGAGATATCTTAATCTTCCCTTTCATTATTTAGCAAATAATTTTTTGATATTTGGTAGCTCATGATTCGCTGAGAACTAATCCCTCCAGAGTGGGGGGGAGAGGAATTCTGCTGTTTATTCTGCATATTGCCCAGCCTCTACTTTCAATTGTGAGAACATGTTTTGAGGGATTAGTTACTGGATTTGGAAGAATTATTTGTTTCCCCTTTCTGACTGAAGAAAAGGAAAATCTTCTAGGCTACTAAAAATTAGCGGGTGATATTGAATGCACAAGGCAGGCCTTCTTTTCCAAAATGTAACTATAGAGAGTATTAGAGATTACATTAAAGTCTCTGCAAAGAATCAAGTGGGAAGAATTGGGATGGAACACATTGGACTTTTGTTAATATTTGTTACATCTTACTTTTCTAACAATTCGTGTTTTCCTGCACACAAGTGTCAGGATATTCTCATTTCTGTCCAACAGTTAGGGAACTATACTTGAAGAGACAGTGGAGTTCCAGGCTGGAATGTGAAATGCCTGGACAATGCCCTTGCATGGTCAAGTATCCACAAGCAAAGAATGAAAAACCAAACCTGACACATGTGATGAATGTGTTTTTAAGGCACATTACAGATCAGCATTAATGAAATGAAGAGGCAGAGAAGAGCATTCTGCTGTTCTTCCAGGAAAGACAACACATTGACCAGGTATGTTTTTCTTGACCATTAGATCTGAGTACTGATTATCATCTAACTAATAACCATCGGTTTATTTGGGAAAGAGTGTGTCCATTGCTAGACATCATAACTGGATGCACTAATAAACCAGAGAACTGACATTCCTTCCAGAGTTTAGCCAAGGGTAAATCATACATAAAATAAGACCAGAACAAGGGAAACAGAGGTTAAGGAGTGATTAGGACACAGAAACATCTTTTCTGACTGAACAAATCCACACCTATCAGCCAGATTCTGAACGATGTCTGAGTCCACTTTCAAAAGAGTGCTATGATAAGAAAGGTGTCACAGAGTCATAGAATACCTTAAGTTAGGAGGAATCAACAAGGATCATCAAAGTCCACCTCCTGTACCTGCACAGGACAACTCCAAGAATCCCGCCGTGTACCTGAGACGTAGAATGTGGGGAAAAAAAATTTGATAAATTAGTGGACATTATCAAAATAAACAGTGATTTCAAAAATTGCACTTCATGATTAAACCTTACAAAATCCATGTCTCTATATTCTTCCAAGACCATTTACCCCCAAATTGATCAAGGTTTATGAGAATGAATGATCTCAAAATGGTTATATTTGAATTACTTCAACATTCAGGGATACAAAAGTCACCCCAGAGGCCTCAGGAAGCAGAACTGATAAAATACATAAAAGGACAAAGTTTCTCAGGAGGGCTGATGGTTTTAAGTAGCCAGAGTTTTTTATTAGCTGGGGGGGAAGGAGAGAGGCTTCTTTAAGAAGCTGCTGGAGTTTTTCTCTGCTCTAAGGTAGCTCAAGGTTAACTGCTACGCCTCTGTGATAACATATTTAAGAAGGAGAAGGAAAAAAAAGCTAGGCAGAACATCATGGCAGCTTAAGAGAAAGGAGGGTGAGAAGTTTGATTAACACCAAGATCGGAGGGAAGGAGAAAGAGAAGATGCCTTAAACACTGAAATAGGGCCCCAGCAATCTGTGAGGACCCATAGGGGCGAAGATTCTTCTGCCTGTGAACCCGTGGAAAGATTGAAAGACTCCACGCTGGAACAGGGAAGTGCTGGAAAAGAGAGGCTGTGATCCTGTGGGAATTTGATGTCTGTGTTTGGAGCAGGGGGGCCTGATGGAGTCCTGTAGGCCGTGGGAAGAAGAGACGCTGGAGCAGCAGAGCAGCATTTCTTGGGAGGACTGGTGGCCCATGAGAAGCTACACTGAACAGCAGCACCTGAACGACTACACCTATGGTAAAGTGACTTACGTGACAACAATATCTGAAAAGCTGTTGTCAGTATAATTTACAAATTCTGTGGAAAAAAAAGACCCCACGAAGAAAACATGGGTGGGACTCTCTCTCTCTCTCTCTTCTGAGCAGCAGCAAAGACAACATCTGACTGTAACCCCCTCTGTTCCTGCCATCCCGAGTTGCTGGGAGAAGGTGAAGGATCTTAAAAGGGAGGGGTGGGGGGAGAAAGGTGTCTGTAACAACTATCAAACTTCTCACTCTTGAACCCTTAAGCTCTGATTTTAGTAGTAGTAGTAGTAGTAAATACTTAATATTCTAAGTTAGAGCCTGTTTTGTTTGTGTGAAGTAGTTAATAAACAGTTGCTTGTAATCCTTATCACAAAAAGTAGAGGGTTTTTTTCTCCCTTCTCTGAGAAATTTTAGATCTATGTGTGAGCTCTCGGCTTTTAGCCAGAGTCAAACCATAACAGCTGGCTATAGAGACAACAGGAAAGTAAAACACAAGAAAGTCAGAATTGCATTGGAGGATTGCACAGCAGCCCATTGAAGTACCAGTACAAAAGTTGTATAACTGGTGTAGCTAGCAGGATCATGAGTTAACTGATCAAAAAGAAATTAAAATCGAGCAACTTTAAAAAGTAACCATTGTGAGAAAAATGTGTTCTTCATCCTCTCTCATGATCATGACTATTGCTGTATTTACTGCTTGTCTATTTGATTGAACAGAAATAACAGCAAACTACCAGTATCTATGAGAGAATCAAATATCAAAGATTCATCGCAACCATATTAGTTAGGCGTGGGCTATGCCTACACACTATTTTACTGCCAGAAGTCGTCTCAGCCTGTCTGCTCACCTCTTGAGCCAGCTCTGATTTGGGAGTCAGAAGGCATATTTGTCACCCAGTCAAGCCCAAGAAAAGATACCCTGCCTCCCTGCAGGACTTATCAACCTGAGCATGCCCCAACCTCTACTTTGGTTGCACCACTGCATCCAGATACCACCAAACACAAGCAGAGGCCATCCACATCCTCCTGCAAAATTCTCCCCGATGCACACATCAAGACCCTTGTGCCAAAAGATAAGAAGCGGTAGGTAGCTAGAAGCAGCACTGCTGAAGGAAAAAGTTTGGCCAGCTGGAATAGCACTAGGATCTGTAAAAATTTTCTAGCTGGCCATAGAGTACTTGTACAGATTTGACAGAGAGGCAGGCAGGAATGATGGGGGGCAAAAAAACAAGACTGCTATTTTGATACCATTGCTTATAGGACAATGCCACAACTGGAAACGTCATATCCCTCTCAAAAGCTAAAAATAAAAGGCTGAAATGATCTGTAGCTCCAGAGATCAGCATCACTTGCTCCTCTGTTTAAACCAGATTGACAGCACAGGCAGATTGCAACAGCAAACACGGTAAAAACACTGATATATTTCAACCAGTCTCATAGAGCTGTGCTTATAAAGGATCAATGCTTCATAGTCAAAAAACTTTTTCTATTCCAGTTTTAGAAGGCGCAGTAACAGCTAGGGAAGAGGTGGAGGTGGCTGTCATTCATTGTTATGATTCAGAGTCACAGAACCCTGAATGGTTATGGATTAGCAGGTAAAAATTACTGATGGGCATGTATTTTAACCCAGCCTCCCTAAACTCCTCTCTTGAAGTGTGGAAAGAAAGCCTGATTTATGATGGGTGACTTTAATTTAAGGGATTTTTTTTTTTTTTAAACTGGCTCAGTTCATTACTAAAAACAAAAGGGGGGAGGTATATACACCATAACACTGATATCTAAAACTCAGTGACATTAAGTCTAATCTAGAAACCTCAGGGGAGAAACGAGCAGTTCCATTAGGCAGTTCATCCCATCCTGAAAGAGATGTCTAAGATAAATCAAGTGAATCACCTCCTAGAAGTGCTTATTTCTCTTTGTAAAAAATTTCAGAGTGGTTAGCTGAAATTTAGGTGTTTAATTCTGATAAACCTAAAAGGAGAGAGGAAAGCCATTCCTGGTTCTTTAAAATGGTTCCACAAGTCAAGAAAGTTTCTTTCTTACAACAAGAATACCAGCATTTTAAAATGAGATTTGAAATAACAATAAATTATATGTGACATGGGTAAATGCGAAATAAATGAATGGTGAACAACTTCAAGTATAGATGACTCATGAGAAAGTTAGTTGAATGAACTTAGGATTAGGCATAGCTGGGACTTTGGGAATGAGGATTATTATTCATATGTATTAGGAAGAAGGATGATACTAAGTCAGCTCTAAGTATTGTTTCAGGAGATGTAGATGGAAGAATTCTCAAGAATTATATAGAAAAATGAAACATTTGTCATAACTATGTCTTGGTATCAAAAATGAAGAAGTGTTATATACCATTTCCATCTAAATGTCATTTCTTTCAAAATAATAACACCATTTCTGTTAAAAATAAAAATTTTAACACATACTTGTAGCTTAGATCCAACCTTTTTTTTTTATTTCAAAAGGGCTGAAGAATTTTTTTAGTTTAATTTTTAACTGATCTTAGAAAGCTGGGATTCTGAAATGTCTTGGAAAACTGCCAAAGTAATTCCAGTGTTTAATAAGGGTAGAAGATAACCTAGGAATCATTGAAAAATTTCTCTGATGCGCTTTCCAGAAAAAAATAATGGAAGTTAAATGAGGATTCTATCAACAAATAGTGGCGAAACATATCATTTATGCCAGTCAACACAGTTTTGTAGAAAGTAAATCTTGTCAAAACAAACATATTGTTTTTTATGATAGGATTATAGGTCCTATTGATAAAGGTGAATGCTTTGGCAGAGCATTCTTCATTTTTAATGAGGCATTTGACTTAGTGCCACAAAACACTTTGGTTTAAAAACCAACTTGAATTGTGCAGAATTAACAGATTATACATTAGATACAATTAAAATATCTCACAGTGTTCAGAAGTAGTAATTAAGAAATCAGTGAGCACAGGTGCTTCTATGAAGTTCTCCCAAATAGCCTTTGCTCCATATAGATAAAGAGCAACGAACTAGAAAGAGCATATGAAAAAAGTATAGCAGGTCAGTAAGTAACAAAGATGAGGCTATGCTGTAGACCTACTTGAAATGTCTGCCAAAACAGTTAAATTCCAACAAAATTAATTTAAGGATACCCAAATGCAGAACAATGCAGCTGGGGACCAGGAATACAAATTATAGGTGCAGCAGGACTCTCTTTTGGAAAGCAGTAGCTCAGAAAAGGACTTGAGAGTCCTTGTAAATCATCTAAAAATAAGCTCTCAAAGTAGTGCTTTGGCTAAATGGCTAATATGACCCTTGGCTATATAAAACCTGATTATCAACTAGAAGTAGGGAAGTGTTACTGGTGTTCTAAAATTGCTACAACAATAAGACATCTAGGTCTGGACTCAGATCTTCCAGAAGAACATGAAAATCACAGAGAAAGTTTAAAAAAACAAATAAACAAATCCAGGCCAGACACTCAAAAACAAATGTATTCAAGAAAAGATTGAACATAGTACTTGGTGTCCTCATCTAGTTAGGGTGTCAGGGTATGGGTTGGACTCGATGATCTCAGAGGTCCCTTCCAACCCGCTCATTCTGTGAATCTGTGAAATACAGAGATATGAGGCTTTAAGAGCTCAACCAGAGAAGGTTGAAAGCTTACTTGCCCCGTGTTTATAGATTCTTGCACACAAAAACTCCATTCAAAAAATCATAATTAGACATAATGACTGAAGCTAGAGTTAGAAAATTTAACCTTGAAAAAAGGCACGACATAGAAAATGAAATTTTATGAGGAGACATGCCAGCTCCCTATCAGTCTGAGTTGTTAAGGGGGGTTTAGATAGGTGGTGTAATTCTGCTTTTCAGAGAAATTACATCTCAAATCTAAGGAAGAGTTTAGATTAGACAGTCATAGGCTATCCTTCTGGCCTTGAAATCTATCAAAGTGTGAATATCATCTTCTTTACTCCCCAGAGTTATGTGCCATAGGATAACCAGAATTACCTATGTTACTCAGCATAATCACTGCATGGGTAGATATACACGTACACAATGACTGTACTCAAATATCACACCTTAGAGTTTCAGCCAGTGTCCTATGGGACCCAGCAATATTTAAGTAATGCTACACTGGTTAGATGTGGTCTGTTTGCACTGGGAGGAAGGGGAAGTTTGGTTTTTGTGCCTGCATGTTTAACAGCAAACCTGTTACCTTTCTTTGTACAGTACTACAGACTACAAGTCACTTATTTTCTTTACTCTTCTACTTATCTTCTAGGGCATTTTCTGTCAGAAATTCACAGTGCTTTTCAATCGGTAGGTAAATATCTATGTGGTTATTTTTAAGAAGTATAGTATGCCAAAGTGTCTTTCTCTCACTTGTTGTGTAAATATCTGCATTTATTACACAAGAACAGTGAACACACAGATGTTATGGTGCACAGTTTCTGGTTTAGTTCATCCCTGGTTTTATTTTTCTGAAATTCTGGAAATGAACATTTACTGTAAGGTCTCAGAACAGAGATTTAATCTTTGTAGCCATCACCACCATAGTGGACATCCAGGCAGAACTGGATTCCAGCAGGCATCTTTGCAGTTTGCCTCCATGGATACCTGTGCAGAACCACTGTTGTCTGTGTGCTGGCACAGGTGCCTTGTGGTTGGAATACTATTTACATTAGCACAAAGGAGATGCCACCCATCATCTCTCAGTTGGCTCTGAAAGACTAACAGGCAATACAACTATTTTTTTGAAGACTAGTAAGCAGACACAGCAGGCAGAAACATTGGGTAGGGAGGTGCCATTTTCAGGTGTTCTCCAGTGAAACACCATTTGTTACAACATATACAAGTGCAGTTACAGGAGGTGGGAAGGGTAACTTTTGACATGAGAAGCATGCATTCTGCCTGCTTATCTCCCTTCACCAAACCTCGGCCATTAGCATCAGTCAATCTACTGAAACTGGAAGAAATTACACCATTTTTCTGTCTCCCCCTAATGGAAAAGGAGACTCGAATCCCTTGCCCTGTACAGGAACAAGGGCATAGGTGGTTTCTTGATGTAGATCAAAAAAGTTAATTTTAAAAGTCCCTAATAACTGGAAGAATTTGAAAGTAGGAGAAATTCAAAATGAGACTAGAACCAGCAAAAAGAAAATTAATATATAGAATTTACACATAAAAATTTAATGAGCCCGAGCTTCCAGCCGCCTTTATTTGAATATCTTGACAGGTACATTATTAACGCTAACCTTATTTTCCTAGCTGAAAAATTAACATAAACAGAAACACAAAACTTATGATGTGCTAAAAAAAATAAAATAGAGTTAGGGCTTGGAGACCCTTTCTTTGCATGGAAACACTAAACCCTAATTTAATACAAGAAAATATAAAACAAAAACAAACCCTCGTTTTCTCAGCCTGACAAATCTCCTCAAAAAAATTATTTCCTCACTGATTACAGAAGCAGACAATTGGTGCCCAAACAATCAAAAAAGGTTGTATTGTCAGCATGTTAATCATAGTGTTTCTTAGCAACCATATTTTATTTACAAGTAACAATACTTCTTCAAAAGCCTGCCACATATAATGACAAGTATCTGTGGGGGAAGCACTGGAATATGTATGTGCAGCTCCCACATTTGATGATAAGCACTTTGTAGGGAGGACAGAGCAATGCTTTTCCTGATAACCAGGTACTGATGATAATAGATAGAGAAACCTCTGAGAAGTGAGGCTGTGTGGCAAGGGCTTGCACAAAACCAGCACTTGCCCTTCTAGGTTTCTGCACCTGCAGAGGTTGGTGCTTTACCCTCATGAGTCCATAGGTACCTCTCTCTTAGGCTCCTCATTGTGAATTTTTTTAAAATTTACAAGACAGCCAAGGATTTTGTGGATCAGAACCTTCTTGTTTCTTTATCCCCAGAGCTCTCAAAGGACCAGATTCTGCTCCCAGTACTTTCTCAGCAGCAGACAGGGTGACAGCTCAATATCTTCCATGTTTTCATACCACTCTCAGCAGCAACAATCAGTGGTCACACCAACTCCTTAAATCTAGAAGATAATGTCTGAAAAAGTCCATTTCACTCTGAGTCAGCTTTCTTCTGCAGTTGTAAAACAGCTCCTACTGGTCATTTTCATGTTAACTACCAACACCTTGGGTTATTTTGGAGACAGTTTCTAGACAGAAGATGAAATTGTCAGAGAGAGAAATACAGAACATTTTTTTGCTCACTGTGAAGACAGTTTGCAGCAAAATTGTATACAGGACAGTAGAGGTACCAAAGTGTTCCCTTCTGCTTTCTTTGTCTGTGATCATAGTGATAGGAAGTATTGCATCACCCAATAAAAGTCACCTCAGCTCATATTGATTTATTACAATATCCTATCTCTATTCATGACCATCAAAAGATGCTTCAGAGAAAGTTTGAACAAAAGATAAAAACAATCTGCTTCCACAAAAATCTCAGCCTAACCCCTTGAAGTTAGAGTCAGCCTAAAATCCTTAAGCATGAGCCTTTATTTTTCCTTCCATAAAAGCTGGTAGTATGAGCTTGTATTCTAGATATCCTTGTCTTCTGTCTTGTAAAATTCCACATTCGAACACTGCATTGCTCAGTCATTTCCTTCTTTTATCCATTTTGAAATAATCACCTTTATATTTCAACAGGTGTCTTCTTATTTCTGAGATATGAAGAACAAGTGGGTTGAAGAATCACGTGATAATATGCACCAGTAACATCTGTGGACTACCTGAGATACTTTTGTTTGAAGATCTTATGTATGATAGACACAGTGGAAGGACAGTCTGACCACCACTACAACAAGAGTCTTGTAGACAGAATTGAACACTGGAGCTAAAGTGGAGTCCTAATAGCATTTCTCATCACAAAAACCTTTCCAGACTATCAGAGACATACTGTATATCATAAAAAGAAGTTTGGAAGAAAGGAAGAGCAAGCTAATTTGTTTATGGTTATGGACTGAACTTTCTGGGTTTTTTCAGATATTCTGTCCTTTCATGAGAGTAAAAATAGAAGTAGGAATAAAATTTAGGGATGGGTCCAAATCAAAACAATAGAACCCTGGTTCATCATCCTTAAAAGAATTTCCAAAGTGACAATCTGCTAGTCCAAACCCACATAAAATCTCTGTGGATTTGGCTTGCCCCAATAAACACGTTCACATAATTTTAAGCTTTCAGCAACAGCTGGAAAACAAAAGACACTCCATGTAAAGCATAAGCACTTGTAAAGGTGTCTCTGAACCCTTGGCCTGCTTGAATTAGTAAGCACTCATTATAAAAAAAGTGTGGCAGCTAAAACAGTTCTGAGAATTCACTCTTGCAAACCAACATACGGGAACAATTCCTGTGAAAACACTTCAGAACTATGTCAGATGATGTCTTTCAGTACCCAGAAATCTGCAGCATCAGCAGTGAAGGAAAGAGCAAACAACGGCAGAAGATTTCTGAGCAACCTAATATTCCTTCTGTAGCCTCAGTCCCATCATGGAACCTCTCATCTCTTCACTCATTCCCCAGCCAGTGCTGAGAACTCTTTGAGGCTCCATGTGGTGAAATAGATATTTATGTTCACTGTACTCCACCATCCACTCAGGAAAACAAATGGCAAATTATAACTGTAGATCCCATCCATAGCTAGGCAGAAGTCTCTTCAATCTGCTATATGCAAAGACTTCAGCTATCTTTGACCCTCGTACACACCATCAAAGAGAAATAACAAGCCCATTTCACATTCTCCATCACATATCTAAATAGGGACTAATTTGGAACAGTGTTTATCATCCAGCTGCCAAAAACTCACCTTTGGAGGATCCTTGTGGCCACCAGTGTTCCTGCACTGGACCTGCAGTAATTATTTCAGAACAATAGCAACAGCTGGCAGGTGTTACTGTTTTCTCTCAAATAGTTTATTAGGCAGTTAATGGTATTGCTATGGTAAAATAATCAAATTAAAAACAAACAAGCAAAAACACCAACATTTCAAAGCACTGATAGTGAGTGCTATTGCCAATGAAATTCATGAAACATATTGAACAAACCTGGCTGTGGAAGTTTTTAATAAAATTGAAAGCATCAGAAAGCTTTGAAGTCTTCTAAGCATACAGAAAAATCAGTTATTTACTATTGCAGCATCAAAAGAAAGATCCACCAATACACTGTACAGACATCAGGAAAAAAGGCTGTCACAGTCTTTGTTTGCGGTTTGCTTGTTTTTCTTAAAATCTGCACTAAAGGAAGAATCATGATTCTTTATAATATAGCACAGCCCTCATGTTTATTCCTAGTATTTTTGCTTTGAAGATCACTAGGAAACAGGAGTTCTTACATTGACTGCAGTCATACAGAAGGTTACTGTCTTCCTATTTTTACAAAAACAAGAGCAGTAACATGACCACAAGTGACAAGAAGTCTAACAAATATTTTTTTGGCATTTCATTGTACATTGACTTTTTAAAATGTCAGCTGTGATTTGAACATAAGCAACAGCTTTAATAAAAATAATGTATCCTTTTAAAGACCATTAGATGTTTCTGCAGAAGACTCAAGTGTTTGAAGTTCACAGTAATTTTAGTGGAAGTCACAGTTGTTCAACCTTTGGGAGAGTCAGAACATTTATATAGGTATGTGAATAAATGGTTTGCTTCACTGACCAAAAACAAATATAGAAACACAGAATTTTTTAGGTTGGAAAAGGCCTTTAAGACCATCAAATTCAACCATTAATCCAGTATTACCAAGTCTACCACTAAATCATGTCTTAAGTGCTGCATTGACACATCTTTTAACACCTTCAGGGACGGTAACTCCAACACTTCCCCGGGCAGCCGGTTCCAATGCTTGACAGACCTTTCAGTAAAGAATTTTTTCCTAATATCCAATCTAAACCTCCCCTGGCACAACTTGAGGCTATTTCCTTTTGTTCTTTATCTTTTTACTTGTGATAAGAGGCCAACCCCCACCTAGCTACAACCTCCTTTCAGGTAGTTGTGAAGAGCAATAAGGTCTCCCCTGAGCCTCCTCTTCTCCACACTAAGCACTCCCAGTTCTCTCAGCTGCTCCTCCCCAGACTTGTGCTCCAGACCATTCACCATCTCTGTTGCCCTTCTCTGAACACATTCCAACACCTCAGTGTCTTTCTTGAACTGAAGGGCCCAGAACTGGACACAGGATTCAAGGTGTGGCCTTCCCAGTGCTAAGCACAGGGGGACGATCACTTCCTTGGTGCTGCTGGCCATACTATTGGTGATACATGTGTAAGACCCCGGCCCCAAAGCTGCAAGCTTTCAGGGTCAGACAGGAGTTTTACTTATATTTAAGGCTCAAAAATATTTTCTCAAACTAAACTTATGCAAAGCCTTCAGTACCTTAATACCTTGAAATCACGTAAAGAGAAAACAGTAACACAAGAGATTTCTTTTTAATTTAGTGAGAAAATAAACATTTTGGCAAAAGGTTCCAGGGGTAATATACAACCAAGGAGGAAATATTCCACCAAGTATCCAGTACAAATCACCCAGTACACCAGCTTAATAGAATCCAGCCATCACTTTTAAGTTACCCAAAAGAGATTAAGAGTAAAGAAATAAAGAAGATTAAAAGAAGAAAACAGGATTAGAGAAAGAGAAAAAGAGCAGACAAAGGGAAAAGAATAAGAGAAAAATATTTACCACTGAGAATCTGGTGGCTCATATGATGATAGCTAGAGAAGGAAGAGAAATTAAAAATAGTGCTGCCTTCTCCCATATTTATTTGGCCAGAGTGAGGAGTGCAAATCAGAGGCTCCAGGTGGTGCAGTGTGGATGTGATGGCTAGCAGCTGGTCTGTTAGCTTGTGTGAAGATGGTTTGGATATGAATTTGACTAACTTTGGTGCTTAAAAGACACCAGGAGCTGCAGTACGACCTTAAGACCATGATTCAGCAAAAAATTACCTGTGTGTCTTGAATCCTGGAGATGATGGAGGAAAGCTGTCTATGTGCTTTCCTTGCTTGTAGACAATGGAAGAATGTTTTGATTTATTGTCCAATAAATAAATATTTACGCTTTACAGCACCAATCCACATTTGCCAAGGGTCAAGTAACCAATTATGTGTGAACATGTTTTGTAGAGCACCTATGATAGGTAGAAAAAGTGTATAAAAGTAGATTAATAAAACGCCCAGGGGAATCTCCCTGAGGAGCTCCAAGAAACTTTGTAGTCTCATCATTTCGCTGCTCAAGACCCCCAAGGTGACATGTGGGCAGTCTGCCAGTCTGGCCTTTAGACTGACAGCCTTTGCCATGTGCCTTCCAGGAGCCATGTGCCTTCTATGGCAGCAGACCTGACCATGTGTCTGCAGGCTTGGCCCTTCCCACAACACACACACACCAGCTGATGTGTTCCAACCTAGTATATAATTATAGAAATCAGTGAGATTCTAATCCAGTGGCCAGGATGCCATTGACCCTCTTGGCCACCTGAGCACATGCTGGCTTATGTTCAGCTGCTGCCAACCCACGGTCCCAGGTCCTCTTCTGCTGGGCGGTTTTCCAGCTACTCAGGGATGCCTCTCAAGCTGCAGGAGGTTTGTTGTGACCCAACATTCGGCCTTTTTGAGCCTCGTACAANAACATGTTTTGTAGAGCACCTATGATAGGTAGAAAAAGTGTATAAAAGTAGATTAATAAAACGCCCAGGGGAATCTCCCTGAGGAGCTCCAAGAAACTTTGTAGTCTCATCATTTCGCTGCTCAAGACCCCCAAGGTGACATGTGGGCAGTCTGCCAGTCTGGCCTTTTGACTGACAGCCTTTGCCATGTGCCTTCCAGGAGCCATGTGCCTTCTATGGCAGCAGACCTGACCATGTGTCTGCAGGCTTGGCCCTTCCCACAACACACACACACCAGCTGATGTGTTCCAACCTAGTATATAATTATAGAAATCAGTGAGATTCTAATCCAATGGCCAGGATGCCATTGACCCTCTCGGCCACCTGAGCACATGCTGTCTTATGTTCAGCTGCTGCCAACCCACGGTCCCAGGTCCTCTTCTGCTGGGTGGTTTTCCAGCTACTCAGGGATGCCTCTCAAGCTGCAGGAGGTTTGTTGTGACCCAACATTCGGCCTTTTTGAGCCTCGTACAATTGGCCCCAGCCCATTGATCCAGCCTGTCCATATCCCATGTAGAGTCTCCCAACCCTCAGCAGATCAACAGTCACATCCAGTTTGATGTTTTCTATATATATGTTAAATATGTATTTTCAATTACTATTATCACTTAGGAACATTACTCATCACTATTACAGAGAAGTCACTGCAACTGACAGCTCATGCTATCTAGATCTGGCAGAGACCTGCAGGGGAGAGGAGATGGTGCAGCTTCCTGTTATACCATTTTATCCTGTACCAGGTCTACATGGACAAAAAAACTGCACAACCATAGAATGATAGAAAGGATTGTCTAGTTCACACTTTTTTCTATAACAAGGAACTGCTGTATCTGTCATATTCCCAAATTATTTTATCCCTGTTTGTTGAGCCTGTTCTTTAATACCTCCAGTGATGAGCACTGGGAAACTTTCTTAGTTAACCACAATACTTACCAATTCCTACCACGGAAAAAAACATTCCTAAAAATTTAAGTAAATATCTCTGTCTGCATCTTGAGCTTTTATTTCTTGCCATACTCTTCATGGCCACAGGAAACATTCTTTTTATAGCTTTTTTATTCATACACTGATATAACCTCCCCTTTCTAATCTTACGTCTTCTAAGGGGAACAAATACTCCATTCTTTGTAGATTCCCAAACTTTCCTCACAGCCTCCCTCTGTACTCCCTCCAGCTGGTTCACGTCTCAAAAACCATAACAGTGTCATGAAGAATTACATTACAAATTTTGTGGACTATGCTGTTGTTTATAAATCCCAGTGTGATGTTTGACCTCTGTGTAGCAGTGTGGTGGCTTGACCCTGGCTAGATGCCAGGTGCCCACCAAAGCTACTCTGTCACTCCTCTGCTCAGCTGGGCAGGGGAGAGATAATATAACGAAACGTTCCTGGGTCTAGATAAGGGCAGGGAGAGATCACTCACAAGTTACTGTCATGGAAAAACCAGACTTCACTTGGGGAAATTAGTTTAATTTATTACCAATCAAATACGAACAGAGAGAATGAGAAATAAAATGAGAAATAAAACCAAATGTTAAAACACCTTCCCCCACCACTCCCTTCTTCCCAGGCTCAACTTCACTCTCCATTCCTCTACCTTCTCCCTTCCAGCATCACAGGGGGACGAGGAATGAGGACTTGTGGCCAGTTCATCACGTTGTCTCTGCAACTCCTTTTTACTCTGGGGGAGGACTCCTCACTCTCTTCCCCTGCTCCAGCGTGGGGTCACTTCCATGAGAGGAGAGGAAGGTATCCAGCAACTCCACTAGCTTCTCCAACATAATTCCTTCCCACGGGCTGTAGTTGCTCCAGAAACAGGGTGCTCTAGTGTGGGGACCCCCACAGGGTCACAAGTCCTGACAGCAAACCTTCTCCAGAGTGGGTTACTCTATCCCCAGGATCACAGGTCCTGTCAGGAGCCTGATCTGGACTGTTCACACAGTTCACAGCCTCCTTTGGACTGCAGGTGGATTTCTGCTCCCTCATGGACCCCCATGGACTGCAGAGGCACAGCTGCCTCACCAAGGTCTGCACCACGGGCTACAGAGGAATCTCTGCTGCAGCATCTGGAGCACCTGCTGCCCCTCCTTCTTCACTGATCTGAGTGCCTGCAAAGCTGTTTCTCTCTCATTTTCTTAGTCCTCTCTCCAGCTGCAATTACACAGGTTTTTTCACCCTTCTTAAAAACATTATCCCACAGGCACTCCCAGTTTCTAACAGCATCTCACAAAAGTCACCCCTGTAGCCCTACCACCTACCAAAACATTGCAATGCAAAACCAATACAAACAACATAATACTCTTAACCTACATTTATTTTGTGACCCACTGTGATGTTCAAATACTTCTTTGCAAGACTGTTACCTATCTTATCTTTATTCTTCTTATTGTATTTTCTCAACTCTTTATCCCTGCCTAAGTGCAGAAACATGCATTTGTTTTAATTAAATTCTATGTTCTTTTAAAGACTACTTCTCTAAATTGTTGTGATCATTTTGAATTAATTCTTATCTTTCAATCTGCTTGCTGCCTTTTTCAGATTCATTTCATTTGCAGGTTTAATAAGCATTTTCTAACGACCTGGTATTGGATTATAATGAAAACATTGAACATACTAAGCCTAGGATAGATCCACAATTCATCATAGCAGTTTGACAGCAAAGCACTGGCATCCCCAGACACTTTTTTCCCCACTTTACGATAACCCCAACTTGCTCGTGTAATGTGAGACCTCTGAACAAAGCCTGGCTATGCAATGTCTATACCCTCAAGGCATGTTACTTCACATTAAAAGATTTCAGATTGATCTGATACGATTTAATCCTGACAAACGAGTTAACACTCACAGCATATTGCCAATGAATTTACTACTTACTGATCTGGTGTTCTTTTAGGTGCCCTACAAAAGTCCTCTTGAATTTTTCCTCTAGTATGTTCCCACAAAAGGAATTGGCCCATCATTCTTTCTAGAACCTTCACTTTTGCTTTATTTTATTTTTAAGTTGTCTTATGTTTGTCCTTTTACAGTTTTCCAGAACTTGATCCACCTCCACACATTCTCAAAATGTACTGAGAGACAGCTGGGATTCCTTCAGCTAGGATTTCATCAAGGTTGAAGAATCAGAAATATCTGAGCGTACTCAAAGCAAGTCTTTCTTTCTTCTTGCTCTTTGCTGTTATGTTAGTTGTGATAGCTGTTTGAATACCATTCCCTTCATAACATGCAGCACAGTAGAGTCATGATATAGTCCCTGCAGCCCTCTCCTGGGACAGGCAAGAGATGGTCAAAGTAAGCTCCCCACAAAGTTTCTGAAGTCAGCACATAGAAAATCTGCCTCAGGTCTTTCAATTCCTAAGGTACCAAGATTGACACAAACCAGATTCCAACAATAATCTTCAACTCACAGAAGATATTTCAAGAAGTGGGAATCATATTTTCCCTGCATTTTTCCTCCCGCTCAGAATCATAGAATGGTTTGGGTTTGGAAGGGATTATAATGACCATCTAATTCCAACGCCCCTGCCATGGGCAGGGATATCTCCCACTAGACCAGGTTGCTCCAAGCCCCACCCAACCTGGCCTTGAACACTTCCAAGGATAGTGCATCCACCACTATTCACCACAGAATGTGAAATAGTAAAGAAGCTTAGCTAGCCTTTTAGTTCATGTGAAAACTTTGGCAGTGCTGAAGGTTTGTAACTCAAATTTTTTGATAAGTTTATTCAGTTTCCATGTAACAATATTTTTCTATCTTTAAAAATATAAAAAAAATTACACATAAAATGATCAATTTAAAAGCTAAAATTTATTTTAAAAATTAAATGCTCCAAACATTGGGACAATTAGACTTCTGATTCTTTATTAAATATTTTTGTGCATAAGGATTAAAATTTTTAGAATGTAACAATTTTTTGGAAGATCTCAGCTTCCTTGATTTTGGAAGAGACAAAAAAAATCTCCAAACACCATGATGAATCTGGTAGTACTTAACTATTTTGATCTAAATATTTTGTAGCATATTTTTGAAAATGAAACGATGATATTCTGATCCCACCTACAGGGAAGAATTACATGTTCTTTGAATTCAAGTTTGACAGATATACTTCACTAGTATGTGGGGAAAATTCACATTATCTTTAATAAAGGTCAAGTACAAATGTTTTAAAAGACAAGATGACTTCATTTGTTGCCAAAACTCATGGCAGCAAGTGGGAAGGCACAAAAGTGTTCTTCAGCTAAATCCAGCTTCAGACTTTCACAATATTATGAAAAACACCAGCATAATGTGTTTAAATCCTTTACATCGCTACTCATGGAGCCAAAGGACTCACTAGCACCACTGTCTAGGCCAACCCAAAAAGTCAAATTGTAATTCTATAACTATGAATAAAGTCCTGTGAAATACAGCCAAATAAACTGTAGATTTTGTGAAGAATGACCTAGGACACATCTGGGGGAAAAAAAAAAAAAACAAAGGAAAAATTTGACTGCACATAGAAGTTTAAGGGTTTAACATACATGGATGCATCATCAAATAAATAATTATATCAAAATATTTTAAATCCAAGTATATTAATTATAGAACTCATGTTCCTACATTCAGAAAACAATTAAAAATTTTATCATTTCATAAATTGTTTAGTTGCCTAGAGTATTTACAAAAAGTGTTTCTTTGTCTGTGGCTGGGCAGATATTTTGCACAACTAAAGCAGGAGTTCAGAAATCCTTCTGAATGTCAGCACAGCACTTGGGGAATCATCCCCTCCTCCTAGTTTTGTATCAACAGTGAACTTACTGTGGAGGCACTCAACTCCTCCATCCCAGTCACTGAAGAATTAGTTAAACAATACAGGACATAGTATCAACCCTTTGGGGACATCATCACCTTTGCTGGATTTCATTAGTTGGCTTAGGTGTCTCAGTGTTCCCCACATGAGGCCATCCCTATCTTTTTCCCATTTAATCCATATGATGCAATGTCTGCCTCACAGAGGGAACAGAGAAAAATGTTAAAAAAAAAAAGGAAGCAAACTGAATGAACAGGTTCAAGCAGTCCCTGATATGGCCTTTGCCAACTCATTATCACCCTGATAATTCCTGGCCATCATTCAGGAGTTCTCCTAGCCCAAAGATGGTCCCAATAAGTAGTTTGAAAGTAGAAATATTGTTATATGGACTGGAAAGTAACATGAGTGTGTTTATCTAAACAAAATAATCTGTTCCGTGGCATCAAGGACAGAGGATGGCCTCTAACCTGGTCCTTAGCACAGCCTATGGCGACATTATCACTCTGAGTGTCATGATGTCTAATCCACTTCTTCACCTCAGCTCTAAGTATTTGGTCAGATTTCTATGAAGCAAAGCTTATCACCACGTGTATATACCCCCAGAAAATTTTGAATTTTCTCTGGCAGCATAACAAAAGTATGAGAAATGTACCATAAAAGCCTATTGTGATTTGCTTCATAGGAAACACGCAATTAATTCTTCTGGCAAAAGAAGGGAATGGAAGGAACTTGTTGAATTTGCTCTCTTGGTATCTCTCTCTTTTTTTTATTCAGTACAGTCAAACAGATTTTATAACAGGAATAAATCTCTTCATTCCTTTCTGTTGCACACGTTCATGATGTAGAATAGTGGGGAGGTTTCTTTACACCCTACAACTGAAGCTACACGAAAAGGTCATTCCATGTATAACAATATATTAGGAAGACATGATAGTGGTTGGCAAAAATTTAAAAATCACATATGCAGAAATCTTTTATGGAATATGTAGAGGTATTCACTTTGGCAGCAGACATACCCTTTCATAACTTGAATTTTCCTCATCTGATCCTTGTCCTTTCAGCAGAATCAGTAGTTCAGCAATGACAGTTGTAGAGTTCCAAAGCAGAGTAAGTATCTATTCAATACCATCAAAGGAACTGATAAAGAATAGGGAACTTCAGGACGTTTTTAAAAATGGTTTTACTTGCTTTTTCCTTATCTGTTTTTTTTCCCTAATTAACATTTTATTGAGTTTTCCATAAAAGAAGACTATAACCAATCAGCAAAAGTATTATCATATGAATTTTATTTTAGTAATTTTCTTGAGCCAATTCATTTCTTTTTCTAACAGGCCAAATAGCTGTAACTTCAGGTGCAGTCAATCACATCCTTGGGAACATTAAGCAGAGGAAGCAAGAAATGAGAAGCACCAGAATAAATTAGATAAAAATCCTAAACAAAAGACTGAAAAGAAAGCTAAATCCAGTTTGCCAGAAAAATCTGATGTGCTATGTACATGAAAATTTGAAACAGAAGAATTTATGAGTCAGCCATTCAGGGAATCATATCAGAAAGCTAATGAGTTTATTCTCACATGAGACCCCCATGAAAAAGAAATTGGTCTGTGAAAGCAATTCCAGAAAGACAAACATACCTTAAAACATTGCCAGTCAACACTTTAGCTCTTCCCAAGAGGAATTAGGAATGGCTGTTCCAGGGGTAAAGGCTGATTGCCATGCTGGTCAGGTAAACCTCCCCATCACCTACCCCAGTGGAGAACACTCACAATTTGTGGTCATTTTGCCATTGCAGTAAGTTCTCTCCAACACCCATAGAAACCTCTGTGCAGAGTTCCACCCCAACACTGCAAAGGCTGGGCCTGGAGTGTTTCTGCACATTGAATGGTGTGACTTTATTCAAAGGAACACGTTCTGCCAGTCAGAGCTGCTCTCACTTCCACTAAGCTTTTGCAGGTAAAAGTGTACGAAAAATGTTCAAATACATTTTTTAGGAGGAGTTATTCCTGACTGAGAAACAAAATCTCACAAGAAAACAGAAATGAGATGGCAGCCTTTCCCAGGCCCAGCACAGGAACTGGGAGATGTTACTTTCTCTGTGTCCAGCTGTACAAAATAAATCAGTCACCTCAGCCCAAGCCCCAGTGCCTCTGAGTGGGAATTATCTAACCAAATGTCTAGGCTTGTCCCTTTCTTATCATAGAATAAGATGTTCTTCAGTGCCCCATGCTAGATGTCCCCTCCTATATGAGACAAATTGCACCTTTGAATGTTTATTTATTTCTGTCATCTATAAAGAGTAAGGTAAATAATTTAGATGTATCTATCAACACCAAACACTTCAACATAGCTGAGAGAAATCCATGCTATATGTCCACAACACCAAAAAAAGTACTACAATTAATGCCAGTTAGAGAGTGAGAGTAGTAGGAGACATTCTTAATTTTTCTCACCTTCCTTAGGAAAAAGAGAGTTTGTGAGGAAATTTACAGTGGTTGCCATTCAACATCAGGCCATGTTGGCAGTTTTCTTTTGTAGAGTTTTCAATTTAAAATTTTTCACAAGACAATATTTTTATATATATGTATGCATATATAAAAAATTAAATATAATAAAAAATTAATAATGAATAATAAATTAAGGTATTTCTTGATCTAAATTTTAGAAACCTGCATTTGGGGAATATTTATTATTTTCTGGAATACATAAGAATTTAGATTTGACTGAAGATGAACAATAACAGAGCAAAATAAAGGCGTTAATTAATCACTGAGTGCTTGTCATTTTGACAACTTAAGAATTGGGAAGCTGCAAAGAAACAAAGTGAAACAACATCAATCATCTGGCTACAATAAATAATTTAATAAAAAAAATCAGTGAGTAAGGAGATATTAAAAAAAAGATAGAAAAGTAAAACAGGAGTATCAGACAGACTATGTACAGCTTACCCTATTTATATTACTATTACATATCAGTCATGATCGCCATCACATTCCTTGCTATGCAGAATAAAACACTATATTCCTTTACCTCAGAGGTGAACATTACAGTGTTATATAAAGAAGAATATAACAGATCTACAAAGACATTAATGTATTATTTTACCATGTTTTCTATGAAGTTAATTATACTCATTAGCAAACAGTGAAAAAAAAAGCCAACACAAATAATTTAGTTGCCCTCATGCAACATCACAGGCAGGTCCAGCACCCCACTTGGTGCCCATTTCATAGAACCTTCAATCAACCAAAGCCAACCAAGGGGAGCACAGACAAAATTAAGAGTTAACAAGTACCAAGCAATGAACACAATGAGGAACAACTCTGCATCAGCGGCAGTGCCTCACACTAGATTGCTCCCTGAAAACTTCAATGTTTAGCACTGGTCAGAATGACAAACAGACCATTAAAATTAACAGTGTAAGGCAGAGGATAAAATGGAAAACAGCATTATGCCATTGTGGAAATCTACTGTGTAGATATGAAACCTTTCCATAAGCAGCTGTAATGGGGCAGTGTTACAAGGCAGAGCTGGAGCAGCTGAGCCTCTGGTCTGACACAGTGGAGCAATTTCTATGGTTTCACATTCTGTAAGATTTATTTGGGTAGAATGTGGGCTTAAAGCAAGAGTAAACTGTGTATGTTTTATTTCATATCTTAGGGCTTATGGGACATGATTGTGTCAGAATGAAAACTTGAATGAAAAAGCCAGATAATATTCTCATTCCTTTTTTTGAAAAAAATATATTCCTCCTTCTCTCTGACCAAAAGATGCTCACACAATATCATTTTCTCTCTCCCTTCCTTAGGGATCAAAGAGACTCAAATCTAACTATGCAGATAAAAGGTCCCATCACTTTTCCAAAACACCACAGGACAAGGACACTACTGCCCACAACACTGCAGCACTTCAAGCAAGATTCAAGCAAGGCAGTGGAAAGGCAGGACCAACTTCCATTAAGTGGTTGTATGGAGTTCTAGAAAGATCCTGATACATTTTCCTCCACGAGGAGGTTTCAAGTAAAATGCTGAAATAATACAAAAGTATTGTGTGCTGCAATCCTGCAGTCAGCCAGCGGCCTTCTCCACAAGAGCTCTTCTCTAGGAGTTCAAACGCTCAGCCACCAGCGAGCTTTCAGCAGGCTGCAACATCTGCTGCTCTCAATTTCTGCTCCAAGTCTGCAGGTGAACTGGCAGCTGGTCTGGCATGACAGGTAGAAGAGGATGACTGTGAAAGAGGAGTTTTTCTACCCAGCTGGTTCCTCCAAGGATGGTGTCAGCAGAGCCCCTATATCTGCAGAGACCTTTCTGAAATTAGTATTTTACTCCTTCTCATTCTAATCCAGGCTATTCTTTTCGTTTGGGATGTTTTTCCCCTTTGACCTATGGTCCCTTTTCCTTTAAACACAGTGTGGGATGCAACACACCTTCTGGCTTTTCTGGGGGTTATCAGGAGACAGCCCATGATGGCTCTTTGGCAAAGGGAGGCTGCAGAGCTGGACTGGGGATCAAAACACATGCCCTGAACCATAGTGAGAGATGGCATGGACTGGGAGAGAGTAAGGGAGCCATGGGTGGCAGCACTGCAGCTGAGCAGCACAGAGCGAGCTGTTATTCCTGGCAGAGATCACAGGTGGGCACAATAAAATGCCATGTTAAAAGATTTTCTTGGCTAATTGTTGGGTTTTTTCAACTAATTACACCTCCTCAAATTGCAGGGAGCAGCACCCCTGCCTGCCCACTCAGCAGCACTCAGGAATCCCTCACTGCGATGCGCTGAGCGTGCTGCACAGATTCACTTGTTTGGCCGCCTGCTCATACGTCAAGCCCTGTGGTCCATTAATCATTTCAACCACTCTTCACTCTACAAAATAACATAATACACTCCTAAAAATGAGAGATGAAGAAGGCTACCGTACCATCCAATCCCTCCCCTGCCAGAATCTTCCCAGGGAATATTTCCCCAGTCTATTTTTCTCACCTATTTTTTGATGTCTCGAGTTTAGGACAGCAATTCTTCTGCCAGTCCTTCCACTTTGTTAATGATGGGATGATGGATAATAGATTTTGTTTCTGTAACCTCTTCACCTTTTTCAGGGCTACTTTTGCAGTAATCCCATCAGGATTTCTTTCAATCTTATGTTCAAGCATTGGGAGTGGGGAAGAGCAACTCATCTCACCCGTATTCTCATGCCACGTTAAACACAAAATGCTTCAGCAGTTTAGTTTCCCCACACAGCTCTCAGCTGCCCTCAGTGCTGCATGAGAAGAACTAAGCCCTCAGGGTAAGGAGTTATTTCTTTTCCTCACCATACTAAGCCCAGGCTCTTCCCAAGCAGAGAGTCTGTTGTCACTGGTGCCCAAGTATGACAAATTATGTGTAGATAATTTTCTGATATGCCCATCTATCTCCTTAAGTGTTATGAGACCACCGAAGGAAAGTGAGACGGGTGATGGACCTGAAAGATTTTGAAAGTTACACCTACTTTTCATATTCAGCCCTATGAAACAGATTATCTTAGAAGTTGGTAAGGTAAAACTACAACCTCAATTCCCCACCCCTTTTTTGTGTACTTATTGCCTCGTTAATAAAGTGATCATAAACTTTCACATGGCTGTGAGCACATTTACATACACAGAATATTATTAAAAGAGCATGTTTTTCCCTCCCTATGTCACGCAAAAATCAATAGCTGCTTATCAACCATTGCTATTCCAGGAAAAACCTGTATTTAAGAGAAATAACTCTTAAATGCTAGTAGTGAAGCAGTGTGCAGTTTTTTAAATTGGTATTTTTAGATCAGTTTAATGGGTTTAGGTACCTTATCCCTCCTGAGTCTCAGGAATAGCTGCGTCTCACACCTAATAGTTACCCCAAACCAGTTACACCTCAAGCACTCCATGGCAAAAGCTTTCTCAGAAGATGTCACAGAACAGTTCCAGATCCTTCATCATCTTGTCCCCACATCATGCTGCTGATAGACTCTGGTTTTTCCATTTGGTTTTATAAATGGAATAACTGAACAAGAGAAATTATAGAAAATTTTTAGAGTAGCTGTGGGCCTATAGCTCCACATCCTACCAGTATGGTTCACAAATTAGTGTAGGACTTCCCATTCAAGACCAGTGATAGCATTTTGGCAGGAAATCCTAGTCTCAGTCTCTTTCAGTCTGGCCTATCTGGAATTGAATGAGTTTAGAGGAGGCCACTAAGATGATCAGAAGGCTGGAGCATGTCTCCTATGAAGAAAGGCTGAGAGTCAGGGTTGATCAGTCAGGAGAACTGAAGGCTCCAGGAGATCTTATAGCACCTTCCAGTACCTAAAAGGGCTACAAGAGAGCTGTAGAGGGACTTTTTACAAGGGCCTGTAGTGAAAGGACAGTGGGGAATGGCTTTAAACAGAATGGCTTTAAACTGAATGAGGGTAGATTTACATTAGATATTACAATGTAATTGCTTGAGGATGGTGAGGCACTGGAACATGTTCCCCAGAGAAGTTGTGGATGCTCCATCCCTGGAAGTGTTCAAGGCCAGGTTGGAGGGGCTCTGAGCAACCTGGTCTAATGGAAAGTGTCCCTGCCTACAGCAGGGAGATTGGAACCAGGTCTCTTCAAATCCAAACAATCCTATGATTCTATGAGTTCCCTTTACTCTAGTTACAAGAAGTTTGAGTCCAAGAAAAATGTCTGATTTTCATACTTCTCCCTTATACCAAGGATCTGTGTGGGTTTTTTCTTCTAAAGTTATCTAATAAATATTTGAATAAATTGCATACCTTTATATTGTAAAATTCAATTTTTAATTATGCCATGTAGATTATATTACCATTATTACAAAACTGCAGTATTATAAATTATAAAAGTAAAAATTAAATGTATATCCTTAAAAAATATCCTACTAAATATTTTTCGAGCAAAGGCTTTCAATACATCATCACCTGCTAGTCTAAGTGCATTTTAACATTTAAAGACCCCTTCAAAACCCAGATAACTGAGGAAGATGCATTTCAGGTAAACATCTACTCTCTTCTTTCCTGCCTGGCATAAATCTTAATATCCCAGAAATGTCTTTCACTGTAAATGTATAAACAACAGACCACTATAAAAATGTAAGTAAGACAAAAGAGTCAAACTTGGATGCCTTAAGTTTAATATCAGCATCCACATTTAAGTAAATTGACCATAATACTCAGAAGTATTGAGTGTAGCTCCTACTGCCTGCTACCAGCAGAAAGAGGGGCAAGGACAGGAATCAAAGGGGAGAAAGAAAAAACAGGCATATGAGTTTTCCAGAGAGAGGTTGGATTTATGAACACAGTTATTACAGTATAGTAAATAAGGCCCTACTGTGTGATTTTCTGTCTGTACAATCTAGTTGTTCTCTTATCATGTGCTAAATATAGAGTAAATGTACCAGCAAAGAGAAAATGAATTGATAGGCAAATAAGCACAGCAGTAGTTTGCAAGGAATGTAAAAAATAAAAGTCTTTAAGAGCTCTTGAAAACATATTGCTGTTTATTTCTCACTCTGAAGCCTGCCTGGGAACCACTCCCTCAGCTCACAAGGGATCAGAAGGGAAGAAGTGCAAAGGGAATTGTACAGCTTCTGTCAGCCCAGGATCAACACGAGCATTTCGTGAATCACAACTGAGCAGGGGTCTGACTTCAGCCCAGTCTCACACTGGCGTTCAGCCAGCTCCAGGTTGGATTTGCCAACTATAACCCCAGGCATGCAGATGACTTTTTACCACATCACAGCGTGAAGTGCCCTGAGTGCAAACAAGACAAACCAGCAGGGGAAGGACTCCAGCAGCTCTGCAGGAGGGCTTAGCCAGCAGTGGCAAGGTGCTGACTTGATGTACGTTGCTTTACTTTATTTCTCTTACCACATTTACTGTGCTCACCTACCAAAGGGAATGCAGCTTTTACCAGTCAAACAGCCTTTCCTCTTGCCTTGCAGAAGTATATTGTAGCAAGAACCTGGATTATCCATGTCACCCACTCCTAGTCCGCTCAGATCACTGGATAGGACAGCAGGATTTTGAGTCAGCACCTGGCAGGGAAAGGGATTCAGGTACCAAGTCACTCAGACTCCCCAAAGTCTGATACATCTTTGGGCTGTAGTGCTGAAGTTTAAGACAGCACAAGCTGAGTTAAGTATCACATGTAAATCCTTATCATTGTGCTCATTTCTCAGGACCTGTATTACTTCCCAGCAGTTGTGTAATTTACACATTGTATCACTTACAAAGGAAAACAAGCATCTGAGCTGTCGGTGCTCAGATGCTCCTGGCAAGAAAACAGAGCACTTTCTTGAAAATCTTTGAAAATCCCAAACTGAAAATTTGTTCTGTCTCATCCACAAAAAAATCCAGTCTTTTCAAACGAGAGAGAGCATGTAATAAAAATTGACATTCACAATTTAATTCTTAACTTCCTCTAAATTTGGACTCAGGCTTTCCAGATCAAACACAGCTCTGAGTGCTAGAGATAATTGTCCACATTGTATTAGTATTAATTGACACTGATGACTATCAGACTAACATCAGCCTTCTTCTAGGGATATGTTTGCTAGGACACTATAAAGTAGCTTTAATTTCCACCACTTAACAGCCCTGAAGTTGCTCAGTTTCCAGAGCTATAAATCTGATGCCAAAAGAGCTCCTTTTCTGCTTTCATTAATAAAATGAAGATTCATTTCTTTTCTTATTCATGCAGTGATTCCTTGCCACCTATATAAGCCGTTAGTACAAATGACAATGGCAACATGTCACCACAATTTAGAAAGGTAGAGATCACAGTTCTCCTGAGATGAAATTCACGGCTGTGAAAGCCCTTCAGCCATCAATAACAGAGAAAGAAAACAGTGAGATCCTGTAATTATACTCAGAAAATCAAAGAGCATCCCCTTTTGCAAATCAATGCCACATAACCCGTCAAGAGTCATTTGCATGTAATCCTATTCTTCTGAGTCCACAGAGGTCCAAAGGAAATATATCAGTGCAGTCAGGGTCTCTTCTGCAGTATGTCTCTTATGATTCTCAAAGTGTACCTGTGAAAATAAATTCCATTACCATAAGGTAAACAAAATGTAATTGCACTGGCCAATTATAACATCATACAACACCACAACATTTCATTTTTATCCTTCTTATTAGAGCTATTTCCAAAAGACTCCTGCTAACCTTCTGTCCTCCAGCCCAGTCCCTATTATTATTATTTATGAATCATACTGCAGCAGCAGAGATACAGGACAATATTCAAACTGTTTCTGCTTTTCAATTATGAATGTGTGTCACTTTTGCCAATAAGAAAGGCATTTGTGTAACTAGCTCTTGGAACCAGGAATTGCTGCTCAGGCTTATAATGAACTTGGTGCTCTAAAGCAGCAGAAGGAGAGTCGCAGTCCAACAGCTCTCTGAAGCAACCCAGACATAAGCAGTATGTGCAGGTCACAAGATACACGAGAAAGGTCAATGAAAGTAGGACACCTTGTTCTCAGATTGATGGGCCTTCAAGGAGCTGTGGATAATGGCAAGGATTGCTGTGCTGCCAGTAAGGTGTACACGGAGATTCACCTTCAAAGTAGAGGCATTTCTAGACCTTCTCCTTACTGATTTTTTTCCTTGTACTTTCCTGGGTCATTGGTCAGTGACAAACAAGGCCAATACTGCTACTTTCAATACACTCAAGGAGAAGCCCCAGTGCCTGAGGCGCTTCTGTAATGATGCAATCCAAGTCAAGGGTGGGATGGTGTATGTGGATATACCAAGTCAGCACTTCAGTGAGTACACTGACACCTTCTACAGAGGGGAAACAGGATCACTAGGGTATACCAGGACTTCAGAACTTCAGTGCCAGGGTTCCCAGATTTCCACTTGCATAAAAGATGATGATAATATTACCTCTGACCTAAGTGTGCTAGTTTTGGTTGAATTAGAGTTAATTTTTGTCACAGTGGGTAGTATAGGGCTAGGTTTTGTATTTGTGCTGAATAAAATGTTGATAATATAGAAATGTTTTTCTTACTGCTGAGCTGTGCTTACACAGAGCCAAGGTCTTTTCTGCTTTTCTTACTGCCACACTGATGAGGAGACTGTGGGTGAGACACAGCCAGAACAGCTGACCCCAACTGGACAAAGGGATATTCCACCACACATGACTTCATTCTCACTATATAAAGTGGGGGGAAGAAGGAGGAAGGGGTTTGGAGTGACGGTGTTTGTCTTCTCGAGTCACCATAATATGTAATAGTGCCCTGCTTTCCTGAGAATGGCTGAACGCCTGCCTTCCCATGGGAAGTGATGACTGAATTCCTTGGTTTACTTTGCTGGCCCATGTGGTTTTTGTTTTTCCTAGTAAATTGTCTTTATCTCAACCCATGATTTTTGACAGCTTTTACCCTTCTGATTCTCTCCCTGATCCCACTGGAGGGGGAATGAGTGAGCGGTTGTGTGGTATTCAGTTGCTGGCTGGGGTTAAACCATGATGCTTAAGACAACATTTTCTTTTAGAAAACAATATAATGAACATAAAACTCCCCTTAAGAGAAAACATAAAATGGCTTTACTTTTATGAGGCCTGGATAAACATGAAAACATCTGTAGAAGTACAATAAAGATATGCAAAGGCACAGGTTGCAGCAAAGGAAATTCTGATTGTTAATTCTTTCACCATGATAGAGTCAGACACTGGAACAGGTTTCCCAGAGAGGCTGCAAAACCCTCATCTTTGTAGACAGTGGAAACTCAGCAGGACATAGCCCTGAGCAATCTGATCTAAACTGGCCCTGATTTGAGCACATAGGTGAGACCAGGGGATTTATAGTGATCCCTTCCAACCTAAATCATGCTGCAGTCCTAAAGACCAGTTGTAAAAGTTTATCATGGAAACATTTTCCTGCATCTCTCTGATCCACCACTACAAGACACTTACAGAAAGGTCAGGTGCAGCTGTACTGCCACAGAAACTGTCTCATGTCTTTGATTTCCAAGGAAGGTCCTAGTTCAGCTGTCCAGACTAGCAACATTGCCTATAAAAAGTCCAGTGCATGGAACATCATTCTTTTGCAGGTGTTTGAGTCATTTCTGCGATCTGTGACTCAAGAGAGGAGTAGTCCACAACAGTGACTGATGCTACTGATAAGAAATATAATCCAAAACCAGCAAATAATTTGAAATGCATCAAGGATTTGTGGCAGAACTCTAAATCCTATTTTCCATCTGGGCTGCATAACCTCTGAATTATAAGCAGCAGATGACAGCATTATCATCTGTGGTTTGAACAGGCACAAGATGAGGTGGATAAACTCAGACATTACTTAGGGGCTAGTTTCTACTTTTGGTTAGCTATAGGGATAACTTATCTCTCATGCATTTCAGCAGAGCCCTTCAAAGGCTAATACCTACTTTAGGTGCAGATGGGTGCTAGGGACCTAATTCATCTAGGCAGCTGGAGGAAATCACCTCATCCTAAGGTACCATAATGCTTCCTTTGTGGGCAGTCTCACAGGCACTCTGAATCCCAAAGGGCTTGTAAGATAAATAATGCCAAAGCCTTTATTTGGCATGTTTGGGGAAGGGGGATTAAAATTAATTTAAATAAATAAATAAATATTTGAGAATAGAGATATAAGTAGGAACAACAGCAAGAAATTAAACAAAGCGGAAATTAGGATAAATATCACAGAAAATTCAATAGTGAGAACTACTAGAGTGTGTCACAGCCTCCCATGGGGATGATCTACTGCTTTCAACACTTAAAACTAGATTGGACACAGTAATATCATTCAGGGAACAGTCCTGCGCTAAAAAAGGAACAGACTGCTTTGTCTGACATGTTTTTCTATGTCTAATTTTGGTGGGTATATGATAGCATTATATATGACTCAGGGTCCCTTTTCAAGTCAAAAAATATCTGTCACTGGCTCTTTGTCCACTTATTCATTATCATTTTGTTCCCCTCAATCTTTCTGAAAGCATTAACTACCCATATAAAAACACACAGTTTGCATTTAAAGGTCTGACATTTCAATAACTGTCTGCAAATATTAGTTATTTTGCCTATCACTTTTCTTCATTTGATTACAAGTAAGAACAATTCCCTTAAAAACATTTAATATCTATATTTTAGTGCAGAACTATGTATAAAAAAATTTAGGGAGAAAGAGAAAATTGCTTTCAGTGACAGGTAATTCATTGGCTACTCGCCCGGAATTCACATGTTACATTTCATAATATTCCTTTTAAAGTCACAGTAAACTGCACATCTTTTCCCTGGAAAGTTGAGTTTAAACTTGAGAGGTGATGAGAGACAATCAATTTTATTGTGACATTAAAAATAACGATAATGATGTTTAAAAAAATTCAGCCTTGAATATATAAGCAGATGAATATTTTAGTGTATTATTTTGTAAGTTATGTAACACTGCAATGTTGGTGCAGTGTTTCTTTCTTTTCGTCGTCCTACTCCTCTCTCCCCATTCCAAATGGAATAACAATTCAATAGAATTTAAAGACCTTTCCTTGTGCTTTAAGAACGGCTTGCTGGAGAGGAAGAGATTTCCTTGACAATCACAACTCCACAAGGGAGGCTTTTGCAGGCAACACAAGAAAAGTGGAAATTTTTTCCATACGGGGTAAAGAAACACATTTAATGGCTCCCTGAGCTTGCTTTGCTTTGCATCAGCACCACCCCTAAGCTGATAGCACTGGTGACAGGTGACAGGCGACAGCACTGTTCACCCTTTCCTTATCCTGCATCAGTGCAAAGCATTATGGCATGTCCTGCAGGAGCTGGATGCCAGCAAGGCAGATCAGGCCAGGATATTCCTGAACCTCCCTGCAGCCAATGACCCCGTGGATCTACCATGCAAAAGGCAGACAGACTTAAGATGCTACAAGCTCCAAAGATGAAAACAGCTCCAGGTCAAGAAGTTGATAAAGAGAGGGTAAATTAACTCCTCTTTTGGTGACTAAACCAACTCTGACATAAAGGATGATTTTATCTGTAAGCATCATGTCATTTCTATTAAAAGGAGAGGAAGAGGAAAAAAATTTGCTACCCTAACCTGGAAACACACGATATTGTTCTATCCCAGTTAGAGCTCCTATGTCTCCTTCCAGCTCTTTCTTTTTTCTGTTCAACTGCCAGGCAGAGAGAGAAAGATCACTAATGAACCACAGCTTCTGTTCAGGTCATTAGCTGTACCAGAGAGAAAGTTAATGAACCCTAGTATATAAAGACAAAATCAGGTTTTCTTTAATAGTTTCCATACCAAGAGCATCATTTTCTGTTAGTGTAATCCCTGGATGATTTAGTTTGATTCTTTTTTTTTTTTTTTTTGCACTCTCCAGCCTAGTTTTGGAAGAACAGCATGACAGAGAACATCTGGTCATTAAGTGCATACAGATGATATTCAGATGCTGTAGAGCAAGAACCAGAGGTAGTCAGAGAGGGAAGGAAAGGTAAGACACATTGTACAAGAAAGGCTCTGGAGGGAATCAGAATTAAAAAGTTGCAACTTGCTGAAGCCTTGTCCCACAAACTAATTCCAACAGCAACAACAAAAAAGTAATCACCCACTGAGTCCCTGCCATTTACTGAGACCACCTCTTGCCCTCACTGGTCTTCTTCTCCTTGTAGACAAACATTCAGACATGGAAGATTTATGTACCCTTATGCTTTACCTGAGTGATTTAAATACTTCAGTGCATTTATCTCTCGTAGTGGCCCACAGAGATGAGAAAGTGCTTTTTCCATTCTATGGCAATATTTATGGTTTTCCAAGCAAACCATGATCTGGCACAATGGATTTTCTCATAGCTCTCCAGCATTCAAAGCAGAGGAACAGCCACCTTTTCTTCACAGCTCTATCAGGATCAGTAGAGGGTACTGCATCCTGGAAGAACTAACCCACTCCTAGAAATGCTTTTCTTTTGATAGAAATGGGCTTGAGAAATTACATATCTATGAAAATCCTATGAAAGCATGTGTACATTAAATCAAAGCCTAAGAATGTGGGCCAAGTGTACCAATGAATCCCTTTAAGTAAGCTTTATCTGACAATTCTTGTACCCAGCAGTCCTCCTTGGACACCACCTGGAATGTTTTCTGTTTCATGGTTATGAACCCTATGTCATTTTTTACATTTATTTATGGAGCATTTTGTATAATTTACATTCTATACTAAAACTAGCCAGAATGTACGAGGAAATGAGGTGCCATATAATGCAAGAACTGTGGATGGACATTATCCAATGAATTCTACTCCCATTTAAATGTTCAGGTTCTTCTATACTCTTTTTCTGGGAAACTCCTTCCTTCAGCACACTTTGGAGGTAAATAGAAGACAACAGCAAAGGTTCTCATCCAAATGAAACTTTCCTAATCTTTTAAATAGATGCTGATTGGAAAGCAAATTACTCCACAACAACCCTCAACTACTCAGCAATGTGTATATTAAGCACACTGTCTCCTGTTTCCTGTGTTTAACATTAGCATCTAACAACACTGAACACTGGGGGGGTTGCATCCAGCTTTGTATCAAACATGCAACCAGATTCACTGTTCCAGTCTGCATCTTTCTGCTAGTGAAATGGATGCAGCTCAGCAAAGATAAATGCTGCATCCATCCTCCAGTTTTCCTTCATTAGAGAGTAGCTTCAAATTATGGAAAAAGAATCAGTGTGTTTCCAAAGTTGTTCCAGCCCTGAAATGCTGCAGTGTCACTCATAGGCCAATAGAAACCGTGAAGAAGAAATCTGGTTTCCTTTTTCTTTCACTTCCCGACTACTTGCTTCTCAGCTACTTTTGACAATAATGAGCAAAAAGATCAGCAAAGGCTTGGAAAAGCCTAGCTGATGCTGTTTGCATGCAAGCATCCTTCCACTGGCATTACTTTTCCATCAGTATTTCTCTAGAGTAGCTAAGCATGGTATTTTTATCCAAAGGCAATTTACTGGCATAGAAAAAGTACAGCAGACAATGCATTCCTACTCTATTATGCATGAACACCCGGTATGTACTCAACTTTCCTCTCGATCTTATTTATTGCACTGTCATTAAACCTGTGTCACTATTACTGTTCTCTAATACACGTCACAAAAATGTGTTCTTATCAGGTCTCCTCTCTCATCTGTTGATCTAATAATATACTGCCTCAACATTGTGGTGATTTTAACACAAATAAACAGACAAAAAAAAGGTTCAGGCACAATATACTCAGGAAAGTAATGTTCGTGTTTCAGCATAAACACCTTCTTGTTTTTTTCAAGTCAGCTTAATGGTTCAACACTACTGACAGACTCATTCAATGATGCTCAAGCAAGGGAGACGCAACCCAATTAAAGCTTGTGGTTACAGAGGCCCAGTTGGTAAAAATTTGTGAATATTTATGGAGTTTTAGCAAAAACCGCTGTACTGGATTGTTTTGAGTCACAAGAAAGTGGCCAATGCCTAGAGTAGCTCTCTGAGAGCTGTACCCCCAGGCTCTGTCTGACCTGATACTCTGAAAGTGCCAGGAAGTCTCCCAAGACACAGAAGCTCTACTGACCAGGTGGTGAAATCAGCAGGTTGGCCAGTGGTGGTGGTTTTGGCTGAGGCCAGCAAACAGCCTCCTGAGCAGAGCCACTCCTGATGTGCAGTCCAGATGCAAACCCTCATGTTTCACACCGAGACTGAGTTCAACAGCACTTCCACTCATTTGGCCTCTGCACCTGAGAACAGTCCCAGGTATGTTTAATTTATTAGTATAAACAATGCCTTGTAGTCTCTGCTCTGCTTTTGTCAGATAAGATGGTGGCTGTCAGACTTGCCTGAATTTGTTTCAAAAGCATTATTTGGTGTCAGGGCTGCACAACCACCAAATTTGTATTGGGCATCTGAAGACAAAAAGGACACAGAGTTCTGGTGATGTGTTTAAATAGGGCTCACCACGCTGTTTTATCATTGTATCGTTTGTCAGTGCGGAAGAGGAAGCATGTGAAAAATCATTAGAATGAGCAAGGAGGATGAATAAATTAAGTAAATGATCATGAACAAGGCAGCTCATAATCCAATTGGAGAAGATGATTATATATCATACTGAGCTAACCAGAAAACACAGGCAGGAAGGATCCATAGTGGAAACACAAACTCCTCTGATTAAAAAGAAATAATTGTGGGAAGAAAAATTAATTCAGAACAGCATTTTATTAGAAGAATTTGCCTCTACTAAGCTCTAATAAATCTAATCAGTGCAGGAGACAAGGACAGGCACCGTGTTGTTATTTTACAGAATGGTGAAGGCATTGTAAACAAGGGGAGTGATATTTTTCACCTTGTTAAGCCCCTTAACAAGCTACCTGATTATATACTATACCTTTGAAAGCAGAAGATAGGGAGACAGTCTAGTAAGGGACAAAAACTAGTGGAGGTTGTGTTAACTTTAATGATGTTTGCAGGTATGTGGTGAAAGTGCCAACTCTGACTGCTTTTCAAATGTGAACTCTGGTTCTAGTTGCAAAAGTGACACCCTTACACTTTTGAGGCACTAAATGAATCATATCTCTAGAGAAATATGTTATATCAGTAAAAATGGGAATTGCAATTCAAAATGTGACTTTTCTATACCTACCAAACACCAGTTTATTTTCTGTTGCACTTCATTTTTCCAAAAGTTACATTTATTTCAGCATTTCAGTACTACTTGAAGAGTCCTGACTCAGTCATTGGCATGGATGATGTTGGAATCTCATGATAACTGAAGCTATTAATTCATATGACCACTAACTCTACTAATATTAATAACCATGAAAACCAGCATCATTATCATCATGGTAGCATCCAAATGCCAATAGCAATTGGGCTGCAGTCTACTGTGCAGTGTTTAAAGGGGTGTTGAACAAGGTAGTCAGTGCTGTTCTTAGCTGATATCTGTTTGATAGAAAAGGTAGCAATAAAGGTAGGTCATTGTTGTGGTTTTAAGTAGCCAGAGTTTTTTATTAGCTGGGGGGGCTAGGAGAGAGGCTTCTTTAAGAAGCTGCTGGAGTTTTTCTCTGCTCTAAGCTAGCTCAAGGTTAACTGCTACGCCTCTGTGATAACACATTTAAGAAGGAGAAGGAAAAAAAAAGCTGGGCAGAACATCATGGCGGCTTAAGAGAAAGGAGGGTGGGAAGTTTGATTAACACCAAGGTCGGAGAGAGAAGAAGGAGAAGATGCCTTAAACACTGGAATAGGGCCCCAGGAAATCTGTGGGGGATCATAGGAGCAAAGATTCATAGCACACCCGTGGAAAGATTGGAAGATTTCCACGCCAGAGCGGAAAGTGCTGGAGGAGAGAGGCTGTGATCCTGTGGGACATTTGCTGGAGCAGAGGGGCCTGATAGA
>WEIV01018094.1:9921-28157 GCA_013390005.1 Calyptomena viridis
CCTGCTCCGGCCGTACGGGCATCTCCGGGCGAGCGTGGCTGCTCTGCACCTGCCGCGGGCTGCGGGGAGCGGCGCCAGCGCGGCCATGAGCGCCTCCATCCCAGCCTGCGGCGGGGCATCGCGCGCTCTCCCTCCTTTTCTCTCTTCCATTATTTTATTTGGTGCTGGTGAGATGTGCGTAGAATAATGCTGCGTGGAGCCGTGCATACTCCAGTGCACTGGCTTGCTGTTTGTTATTTTTTAGTCTTTTTTTCCACCCCCCACTTATTCTGTGGCGAAAAGGTAAAGGAGAAATGGAGGGGAGGACGTGGGGATTTTGCATCCGCCGATCGAGTGGTCGCCGTCGCAGCAGCCCTTTCCGTCGGGAGATGCTGCCGGTATTGGCCTCGTCCCGGTTTGCAGCACGGCCTGGATCTCCCCATCCTCCCCGTGGGGCGTGGTCTCTATCCCTGGGCTGAGGGGGAGGTGACCATCTGCTACCATCACGTTCTGGTTTCAGGAAAGGGAAGGCGTTTTGGTCTTTTCTTCCCGGAAAAGCAGTTTAATAATAATGATTGCCTGAATCACAGTCGTGTCAGTGCAGCCGTATGTGCTACATATGCTTTCTGTAAGGATCAGAGTTAATGGGAGAAATTTACAAGGGCTTATTTTATTGCCATCGTAAACCTGCCTTTTAAGAGATATGAAGCTACAGGCCTAAGCTGGAAAACTAAAACATGTTTTTGCTTTCCGCTGTTGTAGATTTTTGAGGCTGTAGAATTGCAGTTTGCGTTAGGGAGTGCATTGCAGATCTGGCTGTTTTGATAGGTGCTGAGGAACTAGATTCTGGCAGAGATGTTTGCCTGACTCTGCATATATTAAGATTGAGCTAATGTGGATAT
The DNA here is from genome assembly GCA_013390005.1 of Calyptomena viridis. Taxonomy (NCBI): domain Eukaryota; kingdom Metazoa; phylum Chordata; class Aves; order Passeriformes; family Eurylaimidae; genus Calyptomena; species Calyptomena viridis. Next base: position 10,803 of record WEIV01018094.1, read on the forward strand.
AGGGCAGATCAGCCATGTAGCATTTTTCTTGCCTTTGACATGGATCATGTTACATTAGCTGATAAGAGTACACCCAGGTGGCTGCAGTTTGGTGTCTGTTCTGCAACTGTGGCCCATGGGGTCCCAACCAACTTGCCCTGCAAAATATTCTGGTCATAGTACTCCAGGTTCTGCTGCATTGCTGTTAAATCTGGACCAGCTGCATCTGCCTTTGCAGCCCATGTCAGGAACAAGCACGTGATGCCTGTTCTTCCCAAACACTGACAGTGACATAGAATATGTTTATTCTCTACGTCCTATCAAACCAAAAGTATGTTTACCTTTTACTCAAATGCTGTGGGGGGAAGGGGTGGGGCAGACTGCCCAGAAGTGCTGTTCAGGAGTGAAGGAGAACAGGTATTGTAGAATTACGGGCACTTGTGCTGATTTGTACAGAAAAATTAAGTGTTCAGTGAGTAATAATGGAAGATCACAGGAAACTGCAAAAGCAGTACATGTAGTATTCTAGTGCATCTTGGATGGATGTTGTGAATGTGTAATGAGTCAAATGTAAACCTGAGTGAAAGACAGCTTGCATTTCTTGAGAAATGTGATGTAAGATATGTGATGTAAGATTGACATATCTGTGAGCTTTTAGGTCAAACTGATTTCTACAAAGCTAGTGGTGGTTCATGGTTGCCCGTGTACTGTAAGTCATGTAATTAATTGGTCTAAGTTTTCTTGAACATTTGTGGTTGTAGCGTGAAATGATACTTTTATCTTACATTAATCCATTATCCTCACTTAAGACATCAAACTTTCTGGCTACTTTGGCTGTCTTTTAACAGATGCAAGACCAGTCTTTTGGAAGGCTATCAAAATGAAGATTAGCCCTTTAGTTACAAATTGTAAGAGTGCTGGAAGGGTGATTTGGTACATCTAGGTAGATAGAAAAGATAGTTTTGGTGTGTGAAGAGGGAGAGACATATAAAGAGCCAAAGCTTTTTAGTATAGCCCTTTTTGGTTACTTAATATAAAATCCCTTTCACAATTTCTAGAGTTGTTAGTTTAATTCTCAAAGCTTTGTTTATGATAAGTTTGAAATTCCTTACATGTTGGTAAGAGTATAAACACATTCCCATTTCCTTTTGTTTGTTAGAACTGCCTTCATGTATTTGAAACATAAGAGCTAATGCTTTAGGAGAGATTTTGTGATACTGGATGTGGTGACATAGTGGATGCCAAAGGTGAAAATCTTGTAGTCCATCATGCCCTTGTTCTTTTGAGGCAGGGAAAATGGATGTGGATTTTGGAAGATAGAGACATCTTGATTTGAACATTTTGTTTGCTCTTTATGAATGTAAGTCCTCTGTAATGCTTGTAATTCAGAGACTACTAGTATTAAGGCTAAAATTTGAGTCATCTAGATAGCAACACTAACCAGAAACCTGAATTCTTTGCATATGATATGTGAAGGATTTTAATTGGGCCAGGAATTGGCTTCTGAATTCTTTGATACCATTTTAAGCCACAATTGTATGCAGTGCTTACATTCTAAAGCTTAAAAAACCCTTCAGTATGAGAATTGTGTGCATCTTTGAAATGTAATTAACATTTCTTTTTATAAGCAGTGCTTACTGGCACTAGCGCTGGCATAAAAGTCATGAGGGTGCAAAGAAATGGAATCTCCTGTCCAGCTGCTTGTTTTGTATTTTTAACAGGCCAATGTGGGTGGTCGTGTACAGTGGTTTTGTTGTTTGGCTTTAGGTGGTGTCAGTGTGTAGTAGTGTTTATGGCAAACAGAATCAGGAAAAAAGTAATAGTAAATATAGAGAAGGCTGGGAAAATACAGACCACGTTGGTTTTGTAATGTTGCAGCACTTATGTGAGTTCAGGGTTAGTATCCAAAACTAAGGATCATGTTAAAAAAAAAGTGTTATAAAATATACTTCTGAGTCTTCAAATAGACAAAATAAAGGGAAAATATCAAGCAGAGAGAGAAAAGTTTTCACTTGCATCTCATGGCCTAAATACTTCAGACCAGATTTAGCATTTTTTCTCTTGACATATACATTCTCTGTTACTGATCCTAACTGGTCTGGATTTACATGAGATTATGAATTAGAAGAATCAGACCTTTTGTGCTCAAAAAAAAAAGAAAAAATATTAGAAGTGCTTCAGATAATTTAATACATGTCATCCATAGTGCAATGCATTTTGATTAATTAAAGCTTAACTTCAATGACATCCTATTACCACAGATTTTAGTAAAGCCTTGATGTGCCAGTAATGCATTTTTAAATGTGTTTTTCTGATTTCAAAGATAAGGATTCCTGCTTAATGAGAGAGCTAGCAAATAACCTGCTGCTTATTTAGTCCTGATAGATGGCCTGCAATACATATTGCTCAGGGGTTAAATGTTTCTGAAAAACAGATTGATTGTTTTGCTTCATAGTAATGATTGATTTCATAAGTCAGCTACTAAGAGCAGTGTGATAGTATTTTGCTGTTTCCACTGCATGCATCAGTGTTCTTCTAAACGGGCTGTGTGTTTGTTGCTTTACTGAAGGGGCCTAGGGAAAGGTATTTGTTTGCTGCTTTCATGTATGCAGGCACATGATGATAATGGCTGTCCTAATTCTGAAGAAATAAATATAGGAGCAGCATGACAGCTGTGGATGGCAGAGGACTTAAGTGAAGGTACTCTAGGACCATAAGAACGTGTTGATCCACTAGACCCTTCCTGCTGAAGAGGTCCATCTTGACATGAGAGGAGGAATGGAAGTGCAGTTCTGTTTCTAAGGAGATCTGTTTCTACGGAGATGCTGCTTGGCAAGTGGCATCTCACCTGGTCCATTGTGTTTCCTGTGGTGTTTTCGATCTAATTGCGAATACCTACTGGGAGATTTTTCCATCATCCAGTAAACCTGTATAGGTAACTGTCTGTGGATAAGCAGTGGGATTTTGTACATCATCAAGGAAACTAGTGAGAGAAATTTATTAGAAGTATTTAAAACAATAATAGTCTAGGTGAGGTAGACCACATTGGGAACTTCTGTTCTTCCCATTGCCTAGCAAAAGGAGAAGATGTTCTATGATGTTTAGCCAATTAAAACCAAAAGTTTATAGTGTTTAAGTATATTTTTTAAAACATGTACCTTTTCTCTATGCTGTCCAGCCTATTCTAGGGCTGTCTGTTTGGTCTATCAAATCTTGCTCATAAGCCAGCAATTAATCCTTACTTACTTTTCTTTTTTTCTCCTGCTTCAGTAAAAATTACTCCCCTTTAGAAAGTGACTACCTTGTCACCCACCTGAGAAAAATGTGAGCATAGGGAATGAGAGACTTCACCAAAAATCTGTGAGTTACTGTGACAGCTGAGCAGCACATTCTTGTGACATTCTGAGCAGCCCAAATACATTGGGCTGAATCTTTTAAGTGAAAGTTTTGTGTATCGGGAACATCCCTGCTGAGGAGCACAGGCCAGGAAAACACCAGGACAGCAAAGCCATGGAGTCTACAAAACTTGGCCATCTTGGCCAAGATCATTTGAGTAACTACCCTACCTTAACTAACTGTTGCTTTATTTTTTCCATTTTAGGTATGTATATCAGGAGAAGAACTGTCTTTCTGTATAGATGTGGTTAAAGTATTGGTTCAGTGTCTAGGAGATACAGGTTTGGTGTCCTGTAATGATTTGATAAAATAATGTTATTTCTTTGCAGATATTTCACTTTTGTCTGTAAGATTTCTGATCATTCTTCTTGTGATGGTCATTCAGGATTATTTTTTTTTTTTTAAAGGAACATATTTTGCTCAAAACTCGGTGGGTATTTGGGTGGGCAAGAACTTATAGTCTGGGTAAAAGAAGCATTCTTAAACAGAAGGAGAAGAAAAAAAATAACAGTGGAAGATTTAAAACATACATGAATATGACTTTATTTTCCTAACATATGCTTAAGTTTTATTTGTTGATTTTTAAAATTTTATTTATTTATTCAGTGAGTTTCAGTTCTTGCCAACAGCGTTACCATAAATTTATGTAGTGTCTATTCTGATGGGTCTTTGATCATGTTTGAAATCTTGGTGTTTTGGAAATCTCGAATATAACTTTAAATTACTTTAAATAAATTTAAATTAGGAAAAAACATTTTAAAAAAAACAACTGAGAGTAATATCTAAAAAAACTCCCACCAAAGCCGGATAAGGAAGCACAGGGTAAAAGCTCTTTCTCTAGGTCTTTCCCAGGCTAACATCAGCAAAATGCCTTAACTAACACTCTTCAAATCGAAAAAACAGACAAAACCAGCAGATTTTTATAGGTTGCTGTCTCAGGTAAATCTTAGGAGGGTGGATACTGCCTCCACTGCTGGAAGAGGAAATTGATATGTTTGGTATGATGTGCGAGGGTTTTTTCCTTCTCTTGTCTTAACAGCTTTCTCACACCAGCTTTTTTATGATCACAGAGTAGCTTGAATTGGAAAAGATCCCTGGATGCCATCTGATCTCAGCTCTGCTCCAATCAGGTGACGAAGACAAGGGCCTCTCATGGGTGTCAAACACCAGCACATGCAGAAGGGGTTTTTGTCGTTCTGGTGGGATGGGACACAGCTGCTGGAGGCAGATCTTCCTCTGACCTATGTTCCTCATCCTCTGCTGGGCAAGCTGCCATGCAGAAAGCTGCTTGCTTTGCTACTGGTGTTGGGGCACTGGGAGTGTCGGGGTACTGCGCTGTGTGAGGGAAATGCTGATATCCTGATGGGTGCTGATTTTTAAGTCCATCTTACTGTTGCCATTCCTCCATGAAAGGACTGAAACGCAGGTGTATTTCCTGTATTAGCCAATTCAGTGACCTCATAATTTTAATTTTTTCTTAATTAGATTTTTAAGATAGTCAAGATGAAGGAAATTATTGTGCAGAAGTTTAGAAAACATTTCTGGTATTATGATGCTGCAACAGTTTCAAAATTAGAGCACTATTTTTAAGAAATGAAAGAATTATGAAGCAGCATTCCTAACAGCTATGTGTAGTGCAGTTACTCTTAATGAGGAAATCTTTCCCAGTTAATGCTGTGGTGAGCTGACAGAAATTTGTACTAAATTAACAGCCTGTGCAAAACCAACCTCTAACTTTGTAATTCCATTTTCAGTGAACATTTTACATAACCTTTCCACAAACCTCATGTGTATTTCTGATATTCACGGCTATTATCCCTTTGGTCTCAGAGTCATAAATAAGGATGAACTCCAGATTCTGCTTTTGCTAAAGAATTATTATCTTTTGCTGATAAATGATTAATATAATCCACCTATGAGATTGCTGTGACATCATTCTAATTTTGGTATCTTAATTTTGTTTCATAACAATGACAAAATTCCAAAGTCCTCAAAAGTTCCCTCGTGCGGGATGTAGTAGTGTGCAAATTTACGTGGCCTTCTTTTTGTATTGCCTTTTCAGATGTAGTGAGGTACTGAGTAATGGGTGTGATCTGGATAAAATTCACTGCTTTAGTGACTCAGAGAAGATCCCAACAGAGTCTTTTGGCAGGTTTCATTGGTCTTCTTGTGCCACCTGTGGGGGTTCATGCTCGGATGGGAGGATACTGTTGCAAATACAAAATCATCACACCTTTGAAAGATGAAATCAACTATAATTATTTGTACTTAGTTTGAACAGGATGTAAGACCCAGCTGAAATGCTGGTTGGTTTTTGGAAGGAGGACTGCTTGCAGAGAAAAGTCTCTCAGTGTGAGGTAGCAGCCTATTCTGCATCTTCATTGGAAACCCATCCATTTTCCACAGGTGCCACATGGTGAGGAAGGGGCCTTTCTCTGTTCTTGGGACTGGTCTGTCCAGCTGATGCCTAAACATCATTCAACAGGAAATGTGTGTGCATAATGCAGAGAATATGGGAAAGAGGAATCTAGTTAATTTTTTTTTTCTCTAAGAAGACAAATTGGGTTGTTGAAAGTGCAAAAAGATATCTGTCACCTCTTACAGCAGTGTCAAAGGAGCTTACATGAGATCATTGGCAGAACTGGATTATTTAGGAAAAAAATCAAACTTGCCTTAGACTTTCAGTTGTGCATAGTTCTGTGTTCACCCTGGTCAAACTTCCTGAAGCCTTGTAAGCACTGTGGCAGTATGACTTCATAAATGGTTTCAAGATCCAGTCCAAATCTTACCCTTATTTTTGGCTAAAGTAATTGGTGCAGTGATTACAGTTTGATAGGGAAGTAATTATCAACATTGGGTTTTCCATGTTGGTGCCTGTCACTCTTTAAGTGTTACATCCTGTTTGGAGGAGGGAAGTAGGGAAGGGAAGAGATTTGTGTTAACTAGAGCATCCATCTGGGACATTTTGATGACACAGTCTGTTAGTGAGTTATTTGCTACTTGCAATATGTAACAAGTACTTAGTATATAATATAAAAAGCACCTGCTGTTGTACCTAAATTTCATATTCAAACTGCTATAGTTTCTCTTTATTCTTGTACACTTGTTTGTTAACAGAATCTTTTGAAGACACTTGAAGATCCAATGACCACAGCTGTTTAAGAACAGCATTCATGAAATAAGCACTTTTTTTACCACAAGGAAGGAATCCCCCCAAAGATCTCCACCGTGCTTTGATTATCCGAAGAGCAAATCTTCTGGCTGTATGTCCTGTCTAAACAGAAAATGTGTGAATAAACATGTTAAGCTTCAGAGGAGTAAATCTGGAAATTATTTTCTGCTGAGGAGAGACTAAAGCCTTAGAAGTTTAGTCTTTTGCTCTGTTGCTCATTAGCTGTGATAAGCTTTCCATACAGGCAGTAGTTTGTGCATTCTCTTGTAGTGGCTTCCAAGTCAGTTCTTGCTGATATTTATAGCTTCATAAGTAAGTACTGACACAAAGAACTGATGAGATTTTTGACACATTCGGTTGTGAGGAGAAATGTCAGAAGCAAGCACGGGGTGAAAATATACCAATTTCAATCATCGTTTTATGAGATGGCAGTGATTCTGTTGCCGATTTTAGTCTGGGGACTCAGAGTGGTAGCAGTGCTTTTCTTTTTGTTTCCAGGATTATCTTTACGATTGCAGAGTCTTCAGTCTGAGCCCCAGCTACCCCAGAGGAAACCTTCCTTTATGCTAATTATAATTTTGTTTTTCCTGTCCCTAAGTGTAGCATGTGAAAATTGATTTTCTCATTGTAAGGCATAGTATTGTTATCCTTCAGCTCCATCTGCACGTGCAGGCACTTGTGACAGGGTCCTTGTGGAACATAATCACATGTACACATTTTATTTTGCATCTGTTGTTTATCTGTGTGTACAGATTTTTGCTGTGGGTATTTTATATTTTAAATGCCTTTGAATTGTGTGTGGTGGCGTTTTAATACTCTTCTTTTTTCTCTTCCCTCCCATCTGTATCTGTTGTTCTTTGTCCTGAGGAGGGTAATTCTTCTGCCTCTAAGTGTAGCCCCATTCATGACTTCCCAGTACATGTGATTTATTTCTCAAAAAAAAAGCAATGATGTAATAGTGGATTTTTATCTGCAAGGGACCAAGGTTAGAAAAACGGCCTTTGCAAAGGATCTGGTAAACCGGTGTTGGACACATGGGGAGAGAATTGAATGAATTTGTGTCTGGGCATGCATTTAATCTAAAAACATACTTTTCAGAAGAAAAAAGAACTTTAGCTCATTAAAATTATTGGACAATCATAGACTGAGTTAATGGGAATACCTTAGAACTTAAAAATTGACAGATGGGTGACCACTGTAAACACAGAAACAGCTTCAGAGTCCACAATTTGGAGCCTGTGGCCCACAGCATTTAAATAAATTATAATCTCTTAATGCTGAAGACTTGGCAGTGGGTAGTGGCTATTCTGCATAGCTCTGACTCAGTGAAAGCCTTTGGGTTTTCTGTGGTCCTGTGAATTTATGGTCAAAGAAAGAATTTTTTCTCTATTTTACATTTTTTTCTTTCTCTGTTTATCTGTTCCAAGGTTTGTGACCCAATAACTCAATAATATCTCTTAATATAGTACCTCAATAATATGGATGATATTCAGTATCCATATTTCCCCCCTGTAAATTTTGTTGAACCAGGAGTACAGTTTTTAGTGACTTAGCTTGGTACATTGCAAAAGACAAGACTGTTATGGTTTGACTCTGGCTAAAAGCCGAGAGCCCACACATAGATCTAAAATTTCTCGGAGAAGGGAAAAAAAACCCCTTGACTTTTGTGATAAGAATTACAAGCAACTGTTTATTAACTACTTCACACAAGCAAAACAGGCTCTAACTTAGAATATTAAGTATTTACTACAACTACTACTAAAATCAGAGCTTAAGATTTAAGAGTGAGCAGTTTGATAGATGTTACAGACACCTTTCTCCACCCACCCCTCCCTTTTAANAATACAAAGAAAAATTAGTAAGCATCCTAATATTAGTTTAACAGTGCCTCTAACCCACCCCACAAGATGCCATCCAGCAAGCAACTTATCTAACAAATTATTGGTATTCACACGTAATTTTAGCATCCCCTCTCAAAGCTGTTCAGTGCTTGCATGGATGGATTGTGAGTCGTCTGATAAATTCATACAGCACATGCCATCAAAGTCTTCACATCCATGCCTGTGGGCTAACAGTAAAAAGTCAATAGCTCCTTGATTTTGTAAAGTTGCATGCCTGACAGAGTCGACAACTAAAAGCAACCCACTTAAGGCAATAGAAGCAGCATTAGTTTGTCGGCTTAACCAACAGCCTAAATTATTCAATTTTTTCAGAGCACCAGTGGCAGCTACCCCTGGTGCAAGAAAGGAAGCAGCAATTTTATCACCTGGGTTCCACAAGGTAATGGTATCTTTACATTCATTTGTAAAGGCATGACTAAACCACTTCTTGCAAACATGCTGTTTATGTGCATTAATCATAGTTTAATCTGGTGTTAACAGGGTGAGCCATCCGAGGCTACACAGTCCTCCCTCCAGGCATGATGGGATTCCTCCCATGCCCCATCTCCACATATTAGGAAGATTCACTCTGGGACACCTTTTGGTTCGTTTACTGAATCATTAGGGAACTCTGCTGTGTAATGGCACCAGGTGAAAACATTATGATATACTGCTAAAGTAGCATTTGCATTCTGTGCTAAGCACTTATCACTGCCTTTATAATTAAAATATGTACAACCATCCATTTTCACTGATCCTAATAGCTCTAACTCCTGTGGCTCATTTGGTAAGTTAGGCAGCGATGGTGCCCACAGATCAAAGGTTATAACCACTGTCTCTATGTCTTTGCCATAATCGGGAGTCTGCACCGGCCACTGCCACAGCTCCACCAGCACTCCGACCAGGCATGTCGAGAAGAGGTTGTCAGGAGTGGCAACGGAGAGACACAGAGAATCTTGGCCTGTCTGATTTGCTAGGGTAACTCAGACATTCTGTTTCAGCTGCACAGGGATCCAGAACACGGTCTCAGTGGATGGAAGTATTAGGGCTGTAATGCTGGTCGTACCCCTTGTGCTGGGACCCATCGAGTTCCAGGACCTGTAAAAACACATGCATACCCTCTTCCCCAAGTTTTCAATCAGAATGGCATTTCCCACTCAAAGGTCTGCATATTTTTCACCATCACTTGTGCTTTTTGTCCACTGTGCTCTTTTGCAGCACCTGTGGTTAGGGACATAAAATGTATGACTATGGCTGGATCTCCGTCCTTCCACCAATCTAAAAAGTTAAGGACATGAAGGGCCTTGTGAAGCCACTCTTGTGGCATGACATACCAGCCATACGCCCCTTTTGTTTTGTTAACATAGATTTTAATGTGCCATGCATATGCTCAATAGTAGCTTGTCCTGTGGGGGAATGATTTGATGCCCCATAACTGAAAAAACTGCTGTGTACGTGAGGCAGTGTAACAAGGACATTATCACTTTTTATTTTGGCTGGTATGCCAAGGGCAGCAAAAGCTGTGGAAAAATGGCGTATAACATCTCGTGCGCATTCACCAATGTGGCAAGATGCAAAAATAGCAGAAGAATATGTATCCACAGAGACGTGGACATATTTGAGTTTGCCAAATTGAGAGATATGTGTAACATCTGATTGCAACCGTTCTAGGGCAGTGAGACCGCGTGGATTTGCTCCCATCGGAGGTGTAGGGGTAACTTGCTGACAATCAGAGCAAGTTGACACTATGGCTTGAACCTGTTCTTTAGAAAGGGAAAACTGGCGGATTAATGATTCTGCATTCTCATGGAAAAAGGCATGAGAAAGGTGGGCTTGTTCAAAAAGATCTGGGGTAACAGCTGTCCCTGCAATTAAATCTTCCTGAGCATTACCTTCAGCAATAGGTCCTGGCAGCAAAATAAAATACTGGCCCTGCCTATGAGACACAGAAAAAAGAAGTTGCTTTAAGAGCATAAAAAGCTGGTGATTGTGCACTTCTTTCAAATATGCATGCTCAATATGAGCAACTAAGCCAGCAACATAGGCTGAATCTGTGATGATATTTATATTGCCTGTCCATTTCTGAAAAACACGAACAACAGCAGCAAGTTCTACAATTTGCAGTGAGCCTTGGATAATTTGAACATCCTGCTGCCAAGGCTCTGAGGTGCTTGTTCGCCACACTATTACTGAGCGACCTGTCCTATCTGATCTGTCTGTAAAGACTGCTAAAGCCTGTAAAGGAATAGGACTGAGCTTTGATCTCTGAAAAAGAAGTAATTTTGGTAAAGACTGTAACAGTGTATGTTTAGGCATATGAATAGATATCTGTCTGGGATAGTCTGTGATAGCCACCTGAAAGACGAAAGAGTTAGCAATTAACCAATTTAACTGTTTCAAGTCTATGGGTACATAAATTGTTGCTGGTCCTTGTCCACCAACACAAGCAGGCATTGCTGCCCTCTCTGGATCGGTATGCTAATCATTTCTGGTTGTGTAACTACAGTATTAGAAAACTGATGAGGCAAAAAGATCCATTCTGTGATTATGAGAGGATCTCGGCATCGATTATCCCACTGAAAAAGAGCAAAAGGTTGAAACCTCCAGTTTACAGCTAAACAGAATGGAAGGTCCTCTGCTTTTTGGTGAGCTTGGTGATTTTGTATTCGCTCAGCAATAGTATTTAATGCTGCTACAGCAGTAGGTGTGAGACTTCTTGCAGAGGCTAAATTCGGGTCACCTTGCAGTAAGGCAAACAGTGGGTTAAGTTCTTTGTTTGTGATTCCTAGCAGAGGTCACACCCAACTGACAGTACCTAAAAGCTTCTCTAAATCATTCAGTGTATGTACTTCTGGCTGGAATTTAACTGTTTGAGGGGAAACAGTTTGTTCTGTGATGCGCCACCCTAAGTAGTTCCATGGTGATGTTTCTTGACATTTTTCTGGGGCAATCTGCAAGCCCGTATTTGCTGTGCACTGGATGGCAGTAGCAACAGTGTCTTGAACAGTTTGTCTGCTGGAAGCTGCAACAAGCATGTTGTTCATATAGTGATAGATTACAGAAGCGTGGCGGGTGTTTTATTCTGGCAGGCACGAGTGCCTGGGCTACAAAAGATTGGCATATAGGGCTGTTTTTCATGCCCCATGGGAGCACAGTCCAGTGAAAACAATGCTGGGGTTTGCTGGCGTTTAAAGAAGATACTGAAAAAGGAAACTTCGGCGCATCATTTGGATGCAATGGAATTGAAAAGAAACAGTCTTTCAAGTCTATGATTGTAAGAGACCAGTCTCTGGGGATCATTGTAGGGGATGGTAGTCCAGGTTGGAGGGCACCCATATTCTTAATCACTTCATTTATTTTACACAAATCCTGTAACAAGTGCTAGCTGCCACTTTTTTATAACAAAAACCGGTGAGTTCCACGGGCTATTGGATGGTACAAGGTGTACAGCAGAAAACTGTTCTGCCACAGGTGTGTTTAAGTGCTGCTGCTTTTCCTGCAACAGGGACCACTGCGAGACCCAGACAGGTGTGTCTGTTAGCCAGGTCAGGGCAAGGCGTAGCTGCATGCCAGTGGTCCTGATTAAAAATCCATGCTGAGGGACACTCCCCACTGCCCTAAACAGTCTGGACCCCAAAGTGTAATGGGGCTTTTCAGGACAAAAGGGTGAACAGTAGTGATTTGTTTGTCAGGACCCACAACCTGAATGTGGAGAGTGCTCTGAAAAGGAGATGTGGTGCCGCCAATTCCTGATGCAAATGCAGCTGTGTTAGTCAATGGCCAGTCAGATGGCCAGTCACAGTGTGCGATAATGGTGACATTTGCTCCAGTGTCAATGATGCCAGTAAGAAACATGCTTTTTGCTTGCCCTTGGCACTCAGCTCACAGCGGTATGAGGGACGCTGTGAGGAAACAGTCTGTGTCCATAAAACTGCTGGCTGGCCTGTGGACCCAAACCCCTTGGGCCCTCTGACATCTGGGGCAATACGAGGCACACAGCTTTTAAAAGGCACTGATTGTGCGATCCGAGAGCCAGCAGGGATGTGACAGGGTGCCATGGGTGTCCAGGCCATGATTTTAATTTCTCCAGTAAAGTCAGCATCTGTCACTCCAGGTAGAACAAATAGCCCTTGTTTAGTAGCAAAAGAGCACCCTAAAAGGGGTGCACTCAGCCCCGCCCAAGGGGCCCATATATCCCAGTAGGGAGGAGTGCTCCCAATGAATCATGGAGAGTCCCAGCAGTAAGGTCCCCAAGCCCGTGACTGCTGAGCATCAGGTTTTGCCATATAAATTTGTGCAGTTTGCACTGACATTTGTGGGCTTACTTCTGGCTTTCTTCGCATCCTGGTGGTTTCCCTGCTGTGGAAGCAGTAGGGATTTGCCACTCTTGACACTGCTTTACATACTGCCTTCCTTTTCCACATCTGGGACAAATACCCAATCCATTATGTAAATCAGGGCAATTATTTTTTATATGACGTGGCTTTTGACATGCAAAACAGAGCTGCTGATGCTGATTCACTGATAGCAAAGCAAAGGCTTGTGCCATAAGATTGGCTTGATACTGGTGAGTGCTGGCTTCCCTGCAGGCATCAATCATTTCTACCGGGGATGGGTTTTGCTTAGTTTTCAAAATGCGATGGCAGTCTATATTGGCATTTGCTACAGCAAGCTGTTTCAAAAGCGCATCTTGGGCATTGGGCATTATCTACTTGTTTGTTTAAAGCATTCTTTAATCAGTCTATAAACTGCATAAAAGACTCCTGCGGAATTTGCTTTATCAGCACAAAGAAAAGTTTGGATTTGCCAGCGTCTGGCACTTTTAAAAAGCTCTAAGAGCTATTCCTTTTCCTTGATCAAGACCTCCCATAACAATCTGAACTTGTGCCGACGGGGAGGTATATAAGCCTTCTCCCAAAAGCTCGTTTGTGCCTATGGTGCGGAGAGGATCCTCTGGGGGATGCGCCACGTTTTTAGCTTCTGGGCTTCTTTTCCCTGTATGCTATCCCGTATCATATACTGTGTGGGAGTTAGCAAGACCTGCCCTATAACTTTAATATCACGAGGAGTAAAGACATTCACAACAAAAATAGACTGCAAAAAGTTCAGAGCAAAGGGAGATAGCATGCCATGTTCTGTTCCTGATTTTCGGAGTTCTTTTATGAGCTGAAACTTAAGGCATTGATATTGCGGATTTCTGTTAGGCTCGTATATTATGGAGAACGCCTGGCAAGCATGCAGGAAGTCAGCATCACCCTCTTTTGCAGCTGCAGCCCTGACATCCCTCCATTTGCCATGAGGATCAGGTGGAAACAAGTCTAGCAGCACCAGGGTATAGGATCGCCAGGTACTGGGGGGCCCCCCCCACTTGCAAACAACACTGTAGCGTCAGGAGGTGCCGAGGGCTCTGCAGAGGCAATCGAGGGCGATCGTGAATGTTGTTTAATTGCCTCAAAAATGGTTCTCCAGGGTGCAAGGAGATTCGCAGCAGTCTTATCGTGGCCGCATCCCACAGTTTCACCCCCACCTGGTCCCACAACTCTGCAGAGTATACTGAGATAGCATCTGCACCAGGGTAATTAGCTTTAGCCCAAGCTAGAAGCATTTTAAGCTCTTGAGGTGGGACACTGGAGCCATGGCAGTGTAGAATAGAATTTAGAATATTAAGCACTGTCTTATGCTCTTGGGATATCTCATTGCCCATGTTTTCATGGACTTCCTTCCAGTCCTTCATTCTCAACTGCTTACCTCCTGTTCAGCCATAGGTCTTCAAAGGTGCGTGCAGGATTTCTTTTCAATCTCTCATTCAGCTGATCTCCACTACAGGTTTCTTCTCCTTAAAGTCCCTTTTAATTGGGTGCCATTTGTAGCAGATTGATGCACAGACCCTGAGAAGGTGTATCAAAATCACTTTATTAACAGCCAAGCTGGCTTATATACCTCAGCATCTCAATACAATACAATGCAGTGACTATATGCCAACCCAACCACCTGATAGCTGTTTATCTTAACTTTACACAAGCTTTGCTCAGTGTCGGGTCAAGTTATAAATGTCAACCTTCTTATCACACATCCATTGAAGAGAGACAGAGCTCTTTCTCTTGTTTATGTTCTCAGTGTTTAAATCTTTCTCTGTTTATCTGTTCCAAGGTTTATGACCCAATAAGTCAATAATATCTCTTGTTTCATTATCCATAAAACCTTATGCTGTCAAAAATGGATTTTTTTTTTTTAAATTTTTGAGGAAAGGATTTCACTCCACAAATTTTTTACCTATTGAAGAGAAATAGCAAGGAGTACAGAAACTGAGTTAAGGCTAATATTATAATCTTGATGGCATGTTTCCAGTGTTGGAGCATAACTTGCTATTGAAGCTCTTTGCTTTAAAAAATTTAAAAACTTTTGATTTCTGCTTAAGTTGTGTGTCTTTTACAGATTGGGTTGTTTGTCTTAAACAAGTAACACAAGGGTGTTCACAGGGTAGGAAAGATTCTTAATAATTGGAGAGGACTGAAGTGTTATCTCCCTTTTGTTAATAAAAAGGAATAACCAAAAACTCCCTGGTAGAAACAGTAGGAAACAAAGCTATGTATGCTAAGGAGAACTTAACTGTGAATGGTACAAAAAGAACTAAGCATTGGAAAAAACAGCTCAACACTGATGTCTACCAGACTGTGAAATAGTCTCCCAGGGAGTGAGGGAAGATATGTTTTTGGAGATCGGAATGCTTCTAACAAGTATGCCCTGTACCAAGGGGTCTACCTTTGATATAATTCCAGACACTACCTACTGCGATTTGTGCTGCTTGCCTTTCCTCCTTCAAAGCTACAGGGAAAGTAAACCCTGAGGAAAAATCAACTTTCATTTGTAAGGATGAGATAGATGCACTCTTATGGCAGAGGAAGTGCAATCAGATGCTGGCTAAAAAGAGTTTAAGACAAAAACAGTAAAATTGTGTGGGTATCCTCAATGAAACAATGTCTGTCATGGGAAGGAAGTTAGTTAATTTTTTGAAGTGGTAAAACAGAGGTGGATGTTTCAGAGTTAAAGATGTTGGAAAAAATAATTGTAGTTGTTGGGGGAAACTGTAATAGTAATGCTGGATTAGCAGAAACACTGCTAGGGAATATGTTTGGAAAATTATTTGTGGGATTTGAGAGTTAATATAAGTAAACAAAAACTCTTTTAGGTACTGACTGTTAGATTTTCCTTCCAGAAAATGTCATTTCTAGCTCTAACCGCCACAGCTGCCCATCAAAAGGAGGTGCTGTGTGTTTGTACACAAACCTTTTGAAAAGATGAAGTGGATACTATGATTGCAAGATGCCTTGAGCTATTTCAGAATGCTTTTCCTTGCTTCACCACTGTAACCCTGAGGATTTTCCTGCTTTTGAAAGCTGTATGAAATCCATTAGTTTGACAGACCTTTCCAGATCTTTAAAATTGGAACAATGGTGAAGTACCATGAAGAATGTAGCATAGTCCCCGTAGCTGTGTGCTGCATGTGGGTTTGGTGACCTGACAGATTGCTGCAGTAGAGGCTTCTGCTCTGGAAGCCTGTTCAGTGGAACAGGGAAGTTACCTGCGGTACTGGTGTCATGCATGTCAGTTGTGCCTTATGACTTCTGTGCTTCTCTGTGCTGTGTGAGTAGTTTGAGGAGTTTGAAGGCACTCCAGAAAATCTGCCTGGGAGCTGTCAACTTTTGGTTTTGGTTCTAAATTTGGTAATAAATGGCTGATGTTGTTGCTGCATATGCAACCCAGATCAGAAGTCATCAAGAGAGTGGTGGAATGGTAGCTCAGGTGCAGAGTTTGAGATGTCAGGGAACCTACTTATGACATTAGCTTTATCTTTTTAGTAAATATGAAACATGTAATTAAACACCTACTGCCTGATGCCAGTAGATTATTTTAAGGTATTCTTCCATGACTTTTTGTTAAATTCACTGAAGCTTGTGCAGAGGTTAAACTTGAATGTGTATTATGTAAAAAGTGCTACAAATGCCTGGCAAATACCTTCTCTTTGTTTCTTTCTGTGTAGAGCAACAAAAAAAAAATCAATGGAGATGACATTGCTGCATCAGTGTTGAGGGAGTAGGAGTAGAAGTAATGAATTGATAATCCTCTCTTTCTGGGAGATGACTTTTTTATTTAAAGTAGTACTTTGTTAATCTTGATTGTAATTATTACATTGCATGCTTCTGTTTACATTTTCACTAACTACTTGCTCAGAATAGCTTCCAGTAAAGCCCTGTAAAGGTGTTTTCTGAGCAATGAATAGGCTAGATGAGCATGGCATTGTGAAACCCTGCATAGCTGCTGAGGCTATGCTTTTGAGTCTCAACATATAAAAATCTCTGAGGTGGAAATTAGTGAGAGTGAAAGATATTATCAACAGCGTGCTTTCTGAGCTTAGATGTATCTTACCTAAGTTGGATTTTCTTCCTGGAGATCCCAGGATTGCAAATTCTTAGACATTTGGAAAAGTAAAATATTAATGTCTGAGAATCTCAAAGATTTTTTGACTTAACAGGTCTCACTGATCTGCTTCATAGCAAAACTAGCCATGTCCCAAACAATGATTTTCCCTTGCTCCAGGGATGTAGAAGAAGCCTTGTTTTTAATGAGGAAAAAACAGTCCAGAAGCATCTGATTTAAATCTCTGTAGCTTTGCTCTAATTCTACCAGTAACGCAAAACCTTATTCAATTTTGTGGAGCTACATTTATTTAGAATAAACTAGATGTCTCTCCTTACTATTTAACCCATGAATTTGTTACTGTAGTGTCAAAAGGCTTACTTGGGAACTGAGCTGAGGTGGCACCAAGGCATTGTGGACACCTCTGGAGATTATGCCCATATTCTATTTTGAAGCAATTTTGTTATGTAAGTTTCCACATTTCTGTTTTGTTGGGGTTTTGGGGGGGGG
>WEIV01018094.1:28201-47097 GCA_013390005.1 Calyptomena viridis
GTTTTTTGTTTTTTGGTTTTTTTTTTTTTGGTTGGGTTTTTTGTATGCTCTTAAATCTGTTTAAGTAACTTTTTTTTTTTCTTTGTAAGCTTTACGTATACCATACTCTTGTCACACACACTTTTAAAGTCATAGTGGCTCAGTTGATTTATGCCTTTTTTAACTTTCTGATGAGCTCAAAAATAAAAATAACTTTTAAAAGTTTTTACTCTTGTTTGTAGATGGAGAAAAAATACACCCAAAGAAATGTGCACGACAAAGACATTCAGAATAAGTAGACTGTTTCCTAAATAGTGCTTTTATCCAAATCTCTTTTTTCAGGCAATATGGCATTTTACTCTTCTGTTTCTCTTCCTCTTGTTCTGATCCTGTTCTTGCTAAAAGAATTTGCTTTGTTGGGTTTTTAACTTGTTGTTATTTGTTTATTTTGAATTGTAAACTGATATATTGGGCGATATAGTAAAAAACAAACAAACCAGCAAACAAAACCCACTACCAAGAGAGCCCACTCCACCCATGCCCGAGAAACTAGTCAGTTTGGACTCTGGACAACTGTTTCAAGACAGTTTTTATGTTAATAAGGTATTTTTTGTTGTGAGCATCTAAAAATTGTTCTCTAATGTGTGGATTTATGAATTTTGAGAGAATTAAAAAAAAAATGGTTGCTTACCAAGATTATATTTATGGGAATGTAGGTAAGTTGAAAAAAGATTCTAAATCAATTGTTATATTAGTTTCTGCATAAAAAACTGAGATGTTTTAAATTGTCTGCCTTTAACAATGAGGATGCATTTCTTTACATGATGCACAGAAACTTTCAAAAGCTTTTAATTACTGTTTTGTTTGTTTATTTCTAAGTTTGCACACGATTTAGTCAGTGTGTTTCACATTAATAAGAATCGCAGCACTTACCTTGTGCAGGATTCTTGTGCAGTGGTTTGTCCACAGTGACAGAATGTACAGGTTAATACAAACCCCAGTAATGAAATCCTATGTGTGCCTTTGGGATGGAAGAGGCACCATTTAGCCTTATTTTCTCGCTATCTTTTTAACTTCTCTGGGGAAGTAATAGATGGATGAGAAAACGATCTTTCCAGGAATTGATACTACTGTATGTCTGTATTTGAGATGTACTCTTGTGCAGTTACTCCTAACTTGCGTGTTGTTTATGGTCTTGTCAGAAACTCAGAAAATTTCAACAGGCAGGTTGCAAAATTTAGAAGAAACCAGTCCTGGAGTAAAGCCAGGAACATCATTTATCAAAGAAAGGATTGCTAAGTAGATGAATTCTGTGCACTGGAAGGAAGCAGCAGTTTTGGGTAGTATGTACATTTGTATAGAATCTGATAAATTAAACATGCAGCTGATAAAATTCAACAGCCAAAGTATCTTCCTGTGTATGATTTGTAAGCACGTTGTGTACGTCCTTCTTTGCCGAGGCATCAGGACCTGGCAGGAGATGCTGGGGCACCTTCTGATTCCTGCCGCGCTGGTGTCTCTGCCCCAGGTATTTTTAAATTTAAAACCTCTTCAGTATCTGATATAATTGGAAGCAGCAGGCTGTCTGGACTACTCACTTCCACAATACAGTTATTTTATTGTCAGAGGAGAAATCAAGGATTTGATTACAGCCATTAAAACCGATTGTTCCTGGAGATAGCTTTGATCAGGCCTGATAGCCAGACCTTTGCCAGTGAGGGCAAAAGGTCTGAGCTGTCAATCAAGGACCCACATGAGGAAAAACTTAACCGCTTGTTTCATTCTTTCCACATGTGGAGTTGTTTTGAGAGTACTATAAAACCCGGTTCAGAGACAAAATAAATGTCCTCTATGTGTTCCGTTGTCGGAGTCCATTAAGTTAAGTTAACGCCACATTTTATGTTTGGAGTTTGGGAAACCTGACACAAGAGTGGCTAGCACAGCTTTTCTCAGGGAATGGGCACAATTCTTTCCACCTTCCTGTGTCAGAGACCAAATGGCCTTTCTATGTCCCATGCATGTCCCATGCATAACCCTTGAATGTGGTTTCCTCATGGCTTTTGCCATGGGAGAATCTACAGGGGTGCACAGGTCTTCTGGCTGGCATCAGGACTACTCTAAGTGATAGGTGGGTGCAAGGTTTTAAGTACAGACATGAAAGTGCTGCTATGGGGAAGAGCTTCCATGAGAGGATCTGGGCGATGCGTGTATTCCAAAACCAGAATTGGTGAAATGGAGAGTCTCTGGCATTGAGCATCTATGTGATGCACTGAAGACAACCACGGGACTGCAATTCCCTCTGGAGGAGAAAACTCATAAGGAATTACACAAAGACACATGGAACCTGAATTTTGTGAGATTCATGAGGATTTCTTAAGTCTGCTGTTCTTATACTGCTCAACTGCTTTCTTGTCCCGCTCTCTGTATCCTGAAACCTTGTGTACATCTCCCAGGAAAGCCAGGAAATTGGTCAAGAAGCAGAAGAGGGTGAGGATAGTGTCAGGCCAAAGAGCTGCGGATCTGCTGGCATGGTCATACGTGGGGATTGATCTGCCAGCTCTTGCTGGATTTCTCACCCTTCCCCTACTAGGAGGATGAACCAGAATTGCCAGTGAAGCTTTAAGAAAGCCCATTATCTTAGAGACTGATGAAATAAATTTAAAATTGGCCAGTGGCTAAAAAAGTTAAGGATGACAAGTGAATACTTAATCACTTGAAAGTGTTGCTTTCGGATTACCAATGTAGCAAAAGAGCCTACCTTCCAGGCTGTTTAATCATATAGGCGATTTTTTTTCCAGCATAATGTTATTCATAGGTTGTAAATCTTGCAAGCTTGAGTTGCTCTTTGTTTTCTTTTTGGTAAACAGCAATTGAAAGTTAGCAACAAAATATCTTAAATCTTTAATGAAGCTTTAATTATGTCTGCCTTTTTGTTTGAGTAATACCAACTTGTATAAAAACATTATGTATGCTTCACATATGTTATTGCCTCTCCAAAACTGGATGTTAGTTTGGGTTCTGCATGGGTCTTTGAAGAGTTCATGCTGTATGAAGTATAGAATTTGAATTAGTGTATCTAAAAATAGATTTTAAATGTTTTTATTTAATTTTTTTGTTTAATTCTCAATATTCAAAAAATTACGCTATGACTACTTCTGTGTCTTTTTTCAGTTTTTTCTTCCTTCATGAGATTTGAGTTGTGATTAACTGAAAAAAAATTACCAAATGAGATTGTTGGAATCCTTACCTGGCTGTTCTTACTTTCAGGAATTGTCATTTTGCAGTTGCAATGATCTTTCATAACAAGGTCATGCTGCTAATAGTAGTACTTTTATTTGCACAAAACAATTTTTTTTTGCAAATGAGTGAGCTTTTCAAGAGAGTAGTTTCTGTTGCTTTAGAAGAGATACAGAACTTCATGGTAATCAGACTTTTACTTTTTTGAACTGTTTTTTTTTACATTTGTTGAAAGTTAGAAATAGGTTTGCTAGTCACTAGGCTGATTTCATGTATAACCTTTTCACTGCCATAAAACAGAATTTAAGCCATCAAAATTGATGTATTAAAATAGCTTAGTGGAAAGGGTTGGCATTAAACTGCTATTTTGTATTTTGTTTTCTGTCTTGGATATTATTATCTGAATTGACAGATGATTAAAAGATTCCGTGTCTAGTTTTGGGCCCCTCACTACAAGAGACATTGAGGTGCTGGAGCATGTCAGGAGAAGGACAGCAAAGCTGGTGAAGGGTCTAGAGGGTAAGTCCTATGAGGAGTGGCTGAGAGAGCTGGGGGTATTTAAGCTGGAGAAGAGGAGTCTCAGGGGAGACCTTATGACTCTCTACAACTGCCTGAAAGAGGTTGTAGCCTGGTGGGTGTCAGCCTCTTCTCCCAGGCAATTAGAGACAGGGCAAAAGGAAATGGCCTCGAGCTGCACCAGGTAAGGTTCTGGTTGGACATCAGAAAGAATTTCTTCACTGGAAAGGTGCTCAGGTATTGGAATGGACTTCCCAGGAAGCTGTGGAGTCACCGTTCTTGGAGGTGTTCAAGAAATGACTGGACATGGCGCTAAGCGCTGTGATGTAGTTGACGTGGTATGTGGTCAAAGGTTGGACTCAGTGATCTTGGGGGTCTTTTCCAACCTTTTGATTCTCAGCAGTATGGTGATAGCTGTGTATGTCTTTTGCCAGTGTTTTTTTATCCTCCTTGCCAGCACAGTTTCTTCATGCAATACCATGTTGTGTTCATTCAGTAGATCTGATTACTCAGGTAGACTCTGAAAGAATTCTGCCATATCAGAATGTATGCACTTGCTATGAAGGATGTTTACTTTTTTCAGGGATGGGTAGTGTTTTTTGTGGTTGTCATTAGGAGTTTGTAAGTTAAACTTCAAATTGAATGCGAAGCTTATTTGGATCTCTTATTTTAAAATTTTCTACCTTGTGATTTGACCTTTTACTGAATTTTCCATTATTCTTTCCCAGTTGATAAATTTTCATTCAGAAGTTAATTGCTATTAATTCCACATAAGCAGGAGACATAAAAGTGCCAAACAGTCCCACTCCATCTTTGTAGAAACAGATAATGATCTGCCAACAAAGTATACCATCTTCTGGTACCATTGCTGGTTTTGTGGTGCCTTTCTCATGGGCTCTGAGAGCTGAGTATTGTTCATGAAGAAGGTAGCACTTTTTTGCATCTCAGAAGTCAGGAATGCCTTTTGGAGTATGACACACTAGTCATCCCTCAGTACCAGGGATTTTACTGCTGGAGTACAGAACCAGATGGGTATGCTGTGGTGGGGTTTACTGCCCGAACCGGAACTGCGGTGTTTTAACCCTGTTTTCTCACATCTTTTAGGGGTGAAAACTTGTTGATTAGTGACAGAAGAAGGGATTTTTAGGCCCACTGTTAGTTACTAAGAATCAATGTTTGTTTTTCTGTGAAGTGTCTGCATACTAATGTAAAGGGACGTCTGTGTTAGTATGGTGAAAAAGCAATTCAGTCTGTAGGAGTTTTAAAACGGGATGAATCACTTTCTGTCAATTTTAGTGTTATACAAAACTACATGGACCTTACTATGGTATAACACAGTACCTTCAGAGTGTGTGAACTATGGAACAAGGTTAAGTACCTTAAGAGATGTAAGTGTTTTTATCACCACGGAATCAAGAGATTTCCATTAAAGACAGGTTAAAGATGTTAGAATCTAATTGTAGTAATTTATTATGTTTTCCTTTTTTAAGAATTTTAAAGGTTGGGTTTTATTTTATCAAGATATGAATTTATTATTTATTTATTATTTGTTTATTATATATTTTATTATATAAGCAATTAATTACTAAATTATAAATAATATAATCATTTTAAATAATAATAAAATTATTATGTATTATTATTCTGTTGCTTTCTACATTTTTAATTTCACTACCTGAGGGAAAATTGTACAAGACTGTGATTAATTTCAATGATTGATTATTTTGACATGTTTTTAATTTTTTCATGTAATTTTTTCCTTCAGTAAATGTGAGATTTCTTTTTTCTTTTTCTTGTGATAAATTTTTTTTAGTTTTAATATTTTTCTTCTTATTGCAGAAGATTTCCTGATAAGCCTCTGGTCTAAATTTATTTGTTTATTAGTTTCAGTGACAGTGGGAAGAGTCTGTGTGAATTCCATGCTGTGCTTCCTTTGAGATTCATTTTAATCTCAGCTGTAAGACATATTATGCAAACCACAGAGAGGAATCTCAATGTTGAGATGGAAACTGGCATCAAGGTGGAATTTGCAAGATTTTGACAGTAATGCTCAACATTTTCATTAGAGGTTTGAAAACTAGAGTGGAGAGGTAGCAGTCTCAACAGCAGGGTGTTGGAGGACATGAAAACAATTGCAGCAAATCTTCAGAGGGGGAAGGAGGTGCCCTTCAGCAGGTACCAGAGCAAGGTGTGTGGTTTCACTTAAAGGGAGCAGCTGGTTAAGTAGCAGGTCTGCCAAAACCTCTGTGAGGGTTGCAGCTTATGTGGGGTGAGTGGTTGGTGACATACTGCTACTGAAGGCAGGTGCTGTACTGAGAAAAGAGGAATCTAACCTTAGGAGATGGACAAAGGTGCTTGTTGAGGGTTAGATGTTGAGTCCTATTTGGTATGCTGTGCTGGAGAGGGCTGGAGAGAGTTTGAAGAAGGGTACTGGAAGTCTGTAGGTGGATAGACAAGATCATGAAGAGTGAATTCCCGCTAGCAAGCAGCGTTTGTTTAGGCTAAAGAAGAGATGGTCTTTACAGAGTGCAAATATCAGAGGCAACAGACAATCGGTGCTTATTTTGGCAGGACTGGATATAACCAGCCAGCTTCCACCAAAAGGGTGAGGAGTCAGGTGAGATGTTGGGAAAGCTTTACCAACAGAAAGAATATTGAAACACTCACATCTGACCAAGTAACCATAGGATGGTTGGAGACCTTCAAGAATGGATAAACACACATATCAGAAATGTCATCAGTGTCACTGATGCTGACTTCAGGGACAGGGACATTGATGTGGTTCTGTCAGACAGCATCTCAAGGTACTGCCTCAAGTGATTGCAGAGTTTCTAGTATGCTGTCATAGAACTGCAGTTTGATGGGTTTTGTAGATATGGCTAAATTTAATCCACTGGAGGGAGCCACTTCTTTTGCTGTTCCTTCTTCCCGCTCCCACAAGTTGATATTATAAAGCCTCTGTTTTCCTTGTGTTTTTTTTCTTTCAGCAGTACCCTTGCTGCTTAATTCCGGACAAATTTGGAAGAAGAGGCCTCAAAAATAAATAAAACAATTCATTTTTAGTGAAACTGCTGATCAGATAATGGGAAAATGCATTGACTTCCTTTTCTAAAAGAAGACAAACTGAACTTAGCAGTAATCAGTTGACTAGGCAGTTGTGTATATTGGACAACCACTGCCTGTGTAGCTCTGGACTCAGTGTAGATTGTGAGGACCAACCATGTCATGGGGGGCATCAGGCAAAGCATCCCCAGCTGGTTGAGGGAGCTCTGCTCTCTGCTCTGCACTGGTGTGGCCTCACCTTGAATATTGTGGCAGTTTTGGGCACCACAATATAAAAAAGGCTTTAAGCTTATTGGAGTGTCCAACACAGGACTACAGGGATGGTGAAGGACCTTGAGGGGAAGCCATATGAAGAGTGGCTGAGGTCACTTGGTCTGTTCAGCCTGGGGAAGAGGAGCGTGAGGGGTGACCTCATTGCAGTTACAACTTCCTTGTGAGGGGAAGAGGAGTGATCTCTTCATTCTTGTAACCAGTGACAGGACTTGAGGAAACAGCTTGAAACTGAGTGAAGGGAGGTTTAGGTTGGATATCAGGAAAGGATTTTTCACCCAGAGGGTGATTGGGGGCTGCAACGGGCTCCCCAGGGAAGTGGTCACAGTACTAAGCATGACAGAGTTCCAGAAGTGCTTGAACAATACTCTGAGGCACATGGTGTGACTCTTGGTGATGGTCCTGCACGAGGTCAAGAGTTGGACTCAGTGATCCTTGTGAGAGCCTTCCAACTCAGCATATTCTGTGATTATATGATTCTGTTTCTTGTCAGATCAGGATTTCTTTAGGTGTTAAAATTATTTTATTTATAGTAATAACAGAAGATGGTTTAAAAGACAAAGAATAGTGAGCCGCAGGTATTTGAGCTTCTTTTGAGTTGTTTGAGCAAGAGAATTGTTTTATGAAGTGATAATCTCAAGTGTTTACAGAAAAAATGCCACAGCTGAAGCCCCCAGTAATCCTTCTGCAGGCTGATGTTGCTGTTGCTCAGTTTTCCTGGATGTTTGTCTCTAAAATGAGCTCTGCTCTCTCTTTCTGCTTACTGAGTTGTTCTGCATTAAGGATAATGTCCAACATAATTCCCAGAGGAAGTGAAGAAATTTGAAGGAGATTGGTTTGGTGCAAAATACTGTCATATCTCTAAGTAATTCAGAATAACAGTATAATTTGATTCATGTCACAAATAGAATAATGTGCCTGAGAGAGCAAAAATGGAAATTGCTTATGCAGGAAGGCAGAACGAACTGCAGTATGTTGGGTACTAATAGACAAATCCATTCTGCTCAGATTCTTGCACTATAGTATTACAGAGGGTTTCGTTATAAATGAGTATGTAACAAAATTAGTTTGTCTCAGCATTTCTGCATGTTGAATTTCCATCCAGATCATACCTTGGCACATCATGCTGTCTGGTGTGGTATAATGTTTCTAGAGCTTTCAGAAGGAATGTTATACTCAAATTTATGAAAGTGTTTCAAATTGGAATTAAGTTTCTTTTACAGTGCAAAAGCAAAACAATAATATGTTAAATCACTACAAAGTAAATGAGTGCTAAAAATAATCAGGAATTATTCTTGTTCAGATACAACTCTTTTCCATCTTTTTTTTAGTTTTGGGTGATCAATGAATATAGAAAAGTGATTATTTCTGTGTCCAGAAATAAAGTTTTAATCTGGAAATACTTGGATGGCTGTTCTGTCATCTTTTAAAGGCCATGTTGATTGGGAAAGGTCCCCCTCAACTTAAGAAAGGCAGACGTTGCACCCATCTTCAGAAGAAAAAGTCGGTAATGCAAACTACTTCCGTTTAGCCTCACTTCTGTCCCAGGAAAAATGGTGGAGTAAGTCCAGTTGGAACGCATTTCTGGACATGTAAGGCAGGGAGTCAGTCATCAGGAGCAGTAGCATGGATTAACGAAGGGTAGATCAAATTCTGTTCAGTATCTCTCTTAGTGACCCAGAGAAGAAAACAAGAGGCACTCTCATGAATTTTAGAAAATGATAGTGGGGCAACCAGTAAACATTGAAGGGCAGGCTGCTGTTCAGAGGAACTGAACAATCAGAGGCCTGATTAAATTTTAAAAGGACAAAGGCTGTCCCCTGTTCAAAGGGTGACATAGCCTCTGCCTATCATACCAGATTGGACAAAAGGAGATGGACAGCAGCTCTGGAGAGACCGTAACTACTCTGCGCAAGTGTGGTGGATTTGGCTGTGGCTGCCTGCCAGCTGCCCATCCAGCTGCTTGTGCCTTACCCTGCCTCAGCGGGACAGAGGGACAGGATAAGATTAAAAATCTTGTGGGTTGAGATAAAGAATAGGAAAATCACTTGTCAAATTCTGTCATGAGCAAAACAGACTTGACTTGGAGAAAATTAGTTCAATTTATTACCAATTTAAAATGGAGTTGGATGGTAAAAAGAACAAAACCAAACCACTTTTTCCTTATTCCCTTCCAGCTGAGATCTGAATGGGGCCTTGTGTTTGTGAGTTTGTTTGGTTTGCTGCTTAAATGCTGATCTCAATTCTTGGGAGCTCCAAACAGAAGCAATCGTGGGCTATACAGAGTGATAAAGCCTTCAGTATTGAATATATCTAGCCATTTCCCTTTGGCTAACACATAGTGAAGTGTATTTACTGCCCTTTTGGCCCATGAAGTTGTGTTTACAGCTTTTAAAACTGATGCCTAGTTCTTGAGCACTGATTTTCAAGATGGACTAGTCTAGAGGGCATCAAAATATGCAGAAAACAAGAAGTCTAAATAAGGAAATCAATGCAGTTAGATATTTCATTTCTCTTAGTCGTATCTTTTATTTCATTCTTTTTTTAATTCTGTGCTTCACTTGGTGCCTACAATCCTTTATCTGAGATTTCAACTTTGATCTTTTAGGATTTTTGTTCAATGCTGAATTTGTATATAAAATATAGAACAGAATGGCAAAACAACACTAGCATTCAGAAGAATGGTCCTTAAAATATTATTTCTGATGTGAGAGGCAAGGAAGAGAAAACAAGGAACTTCGACAGCATTTTTCACAGTGCTGTATTTAAGCTGCTTCACATTAGAAGTATTTCAGACTAAACTTCTGGTATTAAAATACGTTTTAGGTCTTCTCAGGACACCTCTGAAAAGTATGTGGTGAAGACATACTTAAAATCGGCTGGAAAAACATAGCTTTTGTTTTGCTGGTGTGTTTGTATTTGTCTTGTGAACAGCTAGATGATGTGCAGTGTAAGGCTCATGGCTTGTTGGACTCTCGGATCAAAGGGAGGACTACAGGAGCAGATCCTTCTGTGCATATATGGAGATTTGCTTGTTTGTAGCATGATCTACAGGGTCCACTTGCATGGCTGATGTAATTGGGGGTTTGCAGATGAAGGTTGTTTTGTCACTCAGCTGTATTTGAGAAATGTGAAATGGATAGACTTGACCTGTTAAGTTTTTCCATATGGCATGGTTGTCTGTACACTGTGGTCATGCTGTTTGCCAGTGTGCCAGCAACTTTTGATCCTAAGTAGTTATGCTATATGTTGTTTTTCGTATCTCCATGTGCATTCAGATCTGAGTCTGTCTGCTGAGAGAGCGAATGTGTGCACAAAGCCTGTTGTTTGTCCCGTGAATAGTCATATGCTATCACTGGGGACAGTACACAAATTTGCCTTGTGAAATAGCACTCTATTTCAGGAAGCCAACTGGTATGCTGCCTGTTATGGTTTCACCAAAGTCCAGTCACTTGATATTACATGGCCTAGCTGAGAAGCTGGGCCTATATACCTGTGATTATTGTTTGGTTATTGTGTTGGTTATTGTTTGGGGGGAAAGATCTGATCCTTTTTCCCAGGAGCGAACTCTCCTGAAAGTTTACCTCCCTGACTGCCTATGGAATTAGAAAATAAATTGCTTACAGCAACTAACTGTAATCACTGATGAAATTCAACAGTTGAATTTAGCCATTATTTTGAGGCCAGTGTCTGTGAGATGATAGGTTTTTTAATCTTGTGTCTCAAAAAGTATGTGATCTTTTTTTAATGCATTTAAGGTGGCTTTGTTTATGCAAAACTTATGTTTAGAAGGTTTTTTAGCCTTTCCTGTTTCTTACCCTACTCTGCTCAGCTGAGTAGACTTAATGAAATGCCAGTATTAAATTCTAAGAGAATAAGGATTTGTCATTTTCAAGTCATTTTTTCAAGCAGTTTTTTGAGGGAAGAAGAACTGGGATGGTAAGTATTTTGTAGCAGATGACAAAGCCACTCCTGGTCTTGTCATTGAAGCCATTGCCTGTTTTCCTTGTAAAGTAGTTTCAAGACTAGATAGGCAGCATACATGGATTAAGGAGACCTTTGTGTGTTTTGGTCTGTGAGCCTTCTGAGAAGAATCTGGATCTGCCCTGCAGTGGGAGTGGAACTGCTGTGCTATGAAACTGCTGGATGGCTCTCTGCTCTTAGAAGTGTGTCCTGTAGTATGTAGGAACATTCACAAGGAATCCGACCTCCTGATGCCCATTCACTTCAGCAAGACTGCAGCAAATAGAACTGCCCAAGTAGTCCTAAGCATATAAACTGAAAATTTCTGTACTTTTTCTGATAAATTTAGCATCAATTTCAAATGAAGAGGTGCACCACTCATCTTGACACCATTTTGTACTTGGAGGGCATTATGATCTTGAATCACAAAGAGTTATTCAACTCACTCCATTTGTGACACTTGTTCAGTATCTTATAAGCGTACCTAATTTCTAGTGCTATCCAGTTCAATTTAAAGACAATGGATTAATTCTATTCCTAGCTTCCTGCATTTCCATCAGGGTGTAGAGAGAATTTAGTAATCCATTTTATAGTTAAATTCATAGCCTGTATTTATACATACTTAAATGTCACTCTGCTGCAACATGCCTGATTTAACTTGAAGTGAAAAACTCACATCACAGATAATTAACATGCTTGAGAGATGTGTTTGATTTAATTAGTGCTGTTACACATCTCATAAATTTTCCCAGATGATGATCTTCAGGAGATTTGGTTCAGGATGGCATCATTTCTGTATTTATAAACTGAATGTTTTAAGAAAACTGGCCTTGTTTTAAGCTTTCATTTTGTCCCTGCTACAAAAATAAAATAGATGAAGGAAATAGAGCATAACTGTTCCCTATGCTTATAGAAACTGTATTTCAAAAAAATTGTGTGTTCTTGTCTCTTCACCTTGCCAGTGCTGTTGTGTTGTTTTAGGACTCTTTGCTGATGCAACTTGTCCTTTTCACTTTCAGAATTCACTACAAATAAGCACTCACTATTTTTCATAGCAGTCTAGTAGCTTGATAAGTTTTTGTGTTGTGCTATTTGTGCTAAGGGAGAGATTTTTCTGTGACTTGCCCACTGTCAGGAAGGAATTAGGTATAAATCAGGAATTTCTGACTGCTATGTTCTTGGAGCATCTGTTTCTGCCTCAGTGCAAAAGTAATCAAAATGCTACAAACTTGAAGCAGTGGCACAAAGTTTATAATAGAAATTGCTTAAGCATTGCAGCTTTGTTAGTCTTAAATTGACTCTTACATTACTCCCTGTTTGTTAATACATTTTTTTTAATAGTTTTTTAAGTCAACCTGATTCTGATTAGCTAGGTAGGAGTATAGTGCAGTGCTTGCTATCAGGTTTGTAGAGCAGGTACAGTCTTCTCTATATTTGGGTCAATACTACACTGTTAAAGGAAAATGGATCATGCTGAATTTGGCAGTCTGAGGAAGGTGAGGCTGCTGCTGCTCTGTGACCCCCAGATTTTTTCACACAACCTCACTCGCACATTAGATATTCTGAAATAATTGTTATGTGGATAAATTTCTATTACTGCTAAGGTTTGACACTCCTGCTTTTAGAATGGAGACTTGAGACTTAGATGGGAACTACTAAGATGTTTATTGATTAATAAATGCTCAAAAAAGAAATAGAGCAGCAAAATAGTCCCTGCAAAGTAATCTATACTCTGTGCAATCAAATATATGTAATGACTCAGAGTGCAGATTCTGAGGAATCACATGTGATTATTACTAAATTACAGTGTTTTAAGTACTAATCCATTTCCTGCCTCCACACATGCCCCTCCTCTCCCACTCAAAAAAAAAAAAAATTCTTAAGAACGAAAACCTGGTTGAGCATCCAGCATGTCTTCTGAAGGGTTTTCCTCCAGCCTTCTTGTGGACTTGAATCCAGTTGTCAGCATGACTACCATCTCTAGTTATCCACACACTTACCATTGGGAGACCCACCTTTTTTCTCCACTTTGGCATTTTATTCTCCATTTGCTACTTTAATCTGGTTTTTTTCTGAGTTTGAGCTGAGCTTTTCATTAGCCTCACACCTTGTCTCTGCCAAAACTTTCCACAAGAAAATAGCCCTCTCATACTTTTTTTACATTGGTCCCAATTTTGCTACATCCATACTTGGATTTCATAATCTGTGTTGTTCTATGGACAACATAAGCCTTTTGCAGTTTTATCAACAGGGTTTCTTTTTTATGGATGGCTTGGCAGACCAAAATTCATGTATTATTACCAGCTTAGATTTCTTGGATTTGGTTTACATTTTTCAATTACCTGATGTAATTCTTCTCCTTTTGATCTCTACCTAGATTCAGTTCATCATGGTGAGGTTCTTACCATCTGTGCTGGAGCATGTGCCAGAGCAGCAGAGTAACTTGTTTTTCACACTTCTGCTGTGGGCTGTCATGGTTCCTTTCTAGGGTCTTAACTATTGTGAGGCTGCATGTTCCACCTGGGGTTCTTATTCACAATTTCCTTTACATACAATTAATTTCTTACTGAAGTCTTTCTATTTAATTTGCTAGGAAATAACGTAATACCTTGGTGAAAGATGTGGAGCTGAATCTCTTGGTTTTCTTACTGTAAAGATGCCTGTAGATGTTTTAATAAGCAAGAAAAACTTGCTGCTGTGAAATGTGCAAATCACTAGTGTGCAAATATAAGGCCAAAAGGTTTTGCCAGATGTGGATCTAATTGAGTAGTTGTTGCGGTTTCTTTTATTTTGTCCACCTGCTTGGATTGCAGAGACCTGAGGTATGTTTCTGCAGTGAGATATTTGAAGACTGAGTCATATGTTGGGATCTATCAGTCTGTTTGGTGCAAGAGTTACTACCATGTTACTCTGAGGTGTACCATATTTTATCAAATTGAAGCTTTTAAGAAGTGCTTTGGTTGGTTGGTTTTGTTATTTGTGTTTCCTCTTACTGAAATAATGCATAGTCACAGAGCAAGTCCCTCTTATTTAAATAAATGCAGAATTGTAGAACTGTTTAGGAATGAATTTGAAGGAGAAGCTGATTTCCTCTTGCAAACTGGGTAAGATTTATTTTCAAGAATTTACTGACTTAACCTCAGTGCACCAGACACCGCATATTAGAATAAGGACAAGTATATGGGTTTTAGTCAAGGAGACTGTTAGTTTGCTCCAGTTGCATGAATATTTCAATGATTTACAAGTTGCAGCAGTGATTCTTTCTCCTGTTAAAAAAACCTCTCCAAACATAACAAATTACATGATAATAATTCTTATTAAACTTTTTGCCCTTTTCAAATTGCAAATTAGTTTTTTTACGACAAAAGTCAGATATTATTTAGTTTAATTGAGGCATTGTTGAATAGTTGATCAAATTTGGAAATCAGCTTGATGCTTTGTATAATCTGATGTTCCTTACAAGAAAAAGTGAATTGAAGTCAGGATTTTGGACTCATGTGGAGTTTTATGCCTAGCTGCAGAGGATGTCAAGAAATTTTTACTCAGTAGCCATTATGTAAACTTCAATATAATTAATCAGTTTTATCAGTATTAACTTCATGGGACAGAAATAACATCTGTAATGTTCTCAGAGATGCAGTTTATTTTTATAAAATCCCATCAGTAAGAAATTTTTAAGTGTCTATATTGCTGATGATGTCTGTTTTTAGTGCAGTGTACAATGCCTGCAGTTTAGCAGTTTAGTTGACTGATGTAAAGCATTGCAAATCTCTTAGAAGGAAAGGATAAATCTGGGCTTAAAATTACTTGATTTTGAATTCTGAGAGTTATTTCTGACCTTTTGGCTTGTTTTTGCAGTTCTATTAAGGTAATACCATATGTTGCCATCTGGGGCAGCTGGAGGCAGCCCCAGAAGATTTTTGAGAGTACTAAAGATCATGGTATTTGTGTTTTGCTGCATCAAAAAAATCTAGAGAAACTTTCTGTTAAAGAACTGCAAAGTACTCTTATGTAGTTATGATAAAATGTCATGGAAGGGAGAATATTCACTAAACTTGCAAGAACCACAAGAGCTTCTGGCAGCTCATCTCTGCTGCTTTTGAATTTATCGTTTATTGAAGGCACAATGATTTGTCCTAT
Organism: Calyptomena viridis; assembly: GCA_013390005.1. Lineage (NCBI taxonomy): Eukaryota > Metazoa > Chordata > Aves > Passeriformes > Eurylaimidae > Calyptomena > Calyptomena viridis. The sequence goes on from WEIV01018094.1 coordinate 43,370, forward strand.
TTCATAGTCCTGCATTGGATAGGAAGGTGTCAGAGTTTTTGCTGAAGTCATGTGACAGAAAGTCTTTTGAGAGCTGAAAGTGTACAAAAGTATAAGCAAAGAGTTCTCCATTTAGATTGTATTTAAGACAGGACTTAGGCCTTAGAAAATACAAGGTTGTAGATAAGAATTTGAGGACTTAAATCACTGATGCTGCTGTTGTATAATAAGCTAAGTAAAGTGATTTCAGAAGGCTTTTTTAATTTATTGATGTCGAGCAGTCTCTAAAATGGGCTTTGCAGTGCCAAGACAATTGGAAGATTGGAAAAAAGACCAACAAGATGCCTCTCAATCTCAATTCTATTGAAATTTTTGTAGCATTTTTACAAATACTAACTGTGTTTACTAGTACTGGAAGAACTTAGAAGGAAAAAAATTTTTTTTAGTGTTTTCGCCACCCTACCACCTTCTCTCATAATTTTAAGTCATGTACCTGTTAGCAATCTCTAATCTAGATGTATATTTTCTTCTGTGTTGAACAGAGTTGCAAAGGCTTGGACTTGAGAAGACTGCAGAGAAGAGCCTGATTACCTACTCATGTGAAATTGATTCTCCCCATATGTGTGTTGAATTAATGAAACTTGAATAGATGTTAATATTTTTTTTGTAATCATCCTTTTCTTTTGATAAGCCTGTGGTGTATTGATCTTGGCTGGCTGCCACCTCCCTCACCTCCCCTGCCTCTCTCTCACTCTCTCTCCTTAACAGGACACTGGGGAGAAAATAAGATGGAAAAACTTCTAAATTGAGGTAAAGAGGCGGGTTGCCAGTTGCTGTCATGGGCAAAACAGATTTGGGGGAAATTAATTTATTACCAATTGTAATAGAATTGCATGGTGAGAAACAAGGACAAAAGCTACAACCATTCTCCTCTTTTCCGTTCTCACTCATTCTCACCCTTTCCATGCTCAGCTTCATTTCTGACTCTTATACCTCCTCTCCTTTGAGGTAGGGCACTGCACCCCAGACAGAGCAGCTGCAGTAGTTACCTCAGGAGGGTAAAGTAAGGTAGTTTCTTCTTAAATTGTGGCTCAGATTTGCAAGTACTTGTACTAGGAAGCTTAGAGCCTGCAATCAGCTACGACAGTGTGTGGCTGAAGAGTTCTAGGTAGCCTTGGGTTGGCTTAGGGATTTCAGGGCACGTGATTTCGGTGTTTGCCAGAAGACACCAGTGCAACTGCCTGTGACTCTGGACAGGATCTTTTTGTGAGGTGACAGGAGAAATGGAGGCCTTGGGACCAAAAGTCTAAAAAGTGATTTATTGAAAAAAGTACAACAGAATCCCCACCTTTGTGGAAAACCTGGGGAAGATAACGTGCTTGCAGATGGTACTTTGATACCATCATCAGAGTGCTGCAGTTTGTGCTTGGCAGTGCCCCAACACCAGCTAGTGTTGCAAGTCTTGGTCCTGATGTGGACTTCTGCTGTCCTCCCTGCCTGGCAAGGGCCCCATCTTCCTCCATACATTTAGATGCATAGGAAGAATTGCCTGGCATATGGCCAGAATAATTATTTTGGGGGGATGGGAGGTGGGAACAGAAATAATTTTTTTCCATGTTTCTTAAATACTGTTACTTTGAGGAGTTCAGATTCCTCTGGGCAAAACAAGTAGCGAAGAATTAGAGCCACAGCTGCATTTTCTAATATGCAAAAATGAGTCTGAGTTGAGGAAAACCTAGACAGTGATGCTACAGAGCCTGATGCCAGCTAAGCCAATGCTTCTGAGACACAGGGAATGTGTGGGGATAGGACCTGGCTGAATTTGGCATGGCTGGGAGATGTCTGTATTGTCACTGCTTGGCAGCATTTGGCTGCTGTGTTTTGTAGTCACTCATGTGCTGTTGTTCCCTATGTGGTTCCAAAAAACTCCCTCTTGCTTATTATTATTTTCCTGTGATGTTTTTCAACATAGTTCTTTGCAGTATGTATGGATTATTGATCTTGATGTTGTTAACTCTTCCTTTTTTTGGGCCTTAACTTGGACGTCTCAGTTTGCTGAATTTTTTTTTCCCATTGTAATAGTCAGGCTTCCTGGATGAGACCTTTAAATATTTGTCTGCGTGCTGTTATTCCTATAAGCTGTAAAATGAGTATGTAATTCGGCTTTATAACATGCTTGGTTACCTGAACTATGGTTGTTATTATTATTCCCAAACCATGCAGAATTAAGTATTGTGGCACGAATAATTACTTGTGTGGTGTTTTGTGGATTGGGTTTGGTGGTTTTGGAGGGTTTTTTTGAGCCTTCAGGAAGGAAAGGGATTTTGCTATGTTCTTTTCTCTATAATGTGTGTTACCTTGTGAGTCACGCAGGCAAAGGCGGGGCTTCCTCCAACGGTGAGTCGGAGGACAGCTTGTGAGAGGCCTCTAGGGAGCCCAGCGAACAGGAGCGGCTAAACGGGGGCGTGGCACAGCTCTGAGGGCGTGGCACAGCGGTGTGCGCGGCAGTTCGCACAGGCGGGGCAAGCAGGAAGAGTTGCAGGTTTTCTGCTAGTAAGGTTAGTTTGTTGATCTTGTTAGAAATGGTTTTTACGAGATCAAAAACTGTAGTTAGTATAAGTATCTGTAATGAAATAGAACCCTCCAAAAAGGATGTGTCTGTACAGACCTCTTCCTGTGCAGAGAGTTTGAGCTCATCAGTGGTTCCAGGGGCTGTTGCAGAAGCTTGCCTGAGGTTTGAACAGCTAAATAATCTCCTTTCGCTGGTGGCTGAGCTTAGGGAAAAGTTGAAAGACTGAGGAGTATTAGGGAAAGTAAAAGGGAAGTAGGTTGGTGGAGTTCCATCCTTGCATCCTTGAGGGAGGCCTACCAGGAGTCAGAAGACTCCCATGCCTCCTACTGCCAGGAAATAGGAGGGCACCTGGTTGATGAAGGGAAGTGGAAATGGGTCCCTGTTCAGGGAGGTAATAATAAAAATTCCTCCTGACCCCCATCACCAACCCAGGTACCACTTCAGAACAGGTATGAGGCCCTGGATCTAGAGGGTCAGCCAGACGATTTAGAAGAAAATGATCTATCCAGTGAGCCTCCCAATTATGCTTCATCTATAGGACAGATCACCACCTCTAACATCAAAAAGAAAAGAAGGGTAGTCGTAGTGGGGGACTCGCTTCTGAGGGGAACAGAGGGTCCCATATGCCGACCGGACCCAACCCACAGGGAGGTCTGTTGCCTCCCTGGGGCCCGGGTACGGGAGATCACTGAGAGACTTCCTGGGCTGATTCAGCCCTCTGATTATTACCCACTGCTGATACTCCAGGCTGGCAGTGACGAGATTGAAAAGAGGAGTGTTAGGGCAATTAAAAGGGACTTTAGGGCACTGGGTCAAGTGGTTGATGGGGCAGGAGCACAAATGGTCTTTTCCTCAGTCCCTCTGGTGGCAGAAGAATACAATGAAAGGAACAGGAGAGCCCACATTATCAACAAGTGGCTCAAGGGTTGGTGTCGTTGGCAGAATTTTGGGTTCTTTGACCATGGGACAACCTTTATGGCACCTGGCCTGCTGGAACTGGATGGGTTGCATCTCTCTGTTAAGGGCAGAAGAATTTTAGCTCATGAACTGGCAGAACTCGTTGAGAGGGCTTTAAACTAGGTTTGAAGGGGGAAGGGGATGCAGCAGGGCTATCTGGAAGCAGGCCCAAGGGTGGCAAGACTGAGTTAGAGGTGAATCAGTAGCCCAGCTGAGGTGC
>WEIV01018095.1:117-24428 GCA_013390005.1 Calyptomena viridis
GATAAGTACTATTTGCTAAGCACGGCTGCTGGCAAACTCTGTGATCTGCACAGGAGAATGCTACTCGACAGCTCCTATTTCTATAGCATGCACTATATTTCTATAACATGCACTGTATGTGTGTATATATATAACTGCCTTTATCTGGCCCCACGTTGGGTGCCAAAATGCCTAACAGGTTGACCTTGGCTGGGTGCCAAGTACCCAGACAGTCTCTCGCCCTTTCCCTTTTACCAATAAGATGACAGCAACTCATGGGTGTTAAGACGAGGCAGTTTAATACAAACAAAAAACAATTTGCACGTGTAGGAAGCAAAGCAAAGGAGAATCTAATCTCTACTTCCCATTCCACAAGGTCAGCTTGCGTCCTGAGAAGCAGGGCTCTACACATTGGTTGTCCCTTCAGTAGGCAGCCATCGGAAACAACCCCATGCCCCCACCCCTCCTGTTCTTTTATATCTAAGCTGACGTCATACGGTCTGGAACATCCCTTTGGTCAGTCTGGGTGACCTGACCTGCTCGTGTCCCCTCTGCCTCACAGCAGTCAAAACAGTGGAATGTTATCTCCTAACACTGCTAAGGCTGCTGGGGCTTGGATAGACCCAGTACAGTCCCTTCCAACTCTGCATATTCTCTGATTATTTAATATTATTGCTGCTCAAGCACTGGCAATTTAATGAGCCAATCACAAATAAGATCTCTGGAATTCTGAGAGGAAGATGAGCAATTACATCAAAATAGCATCAGGGAAGAAGTAATGCAGCCTTTATGGTCTCTGGCATCTGATGTTAATCAGATAAAAGATGATACCTTTTGATCAAAATGGAAGCAAGCTGATTAATCCCATTCTCACCAGTTACCTCACTGAGGACAATAAAGATGGCAATAGAATCTATTTTAGAACTGTAATTGGAGACATAATGATAACTATGCATTGTTTCTTAGGTTTTTTCTTTTTTAAGTCTGAAATGAGTAACATCGTAGATTTTAGGAGAAATCAAGGGATATCGACAATTGAAAAAAGAGGCTTAGCACACTGAGATAAATTTGGGAGATCGTTCTTGTTGTTCTTCCATTGTTCTTTTTTATGTATATATCTTTTGTTCTCTTGAGAGATCCCTTTTTATTGTACATTTCATGAGAGAGCTCGCTGCATAAACATAATTTTTTTTCTTCTTTAAGCAGTAGTTTTATCAGAAGGCCAATTAGTTCTCAAAATAGAAGCTGAAGGCATGAGAAACAAAAAGACTATTTTTTCCTTTCACACAGTGGCTCAAGGCCACTTTGGGCCACAACTATCACATCCATCCAAAAACACCCACACCTCTGCTAAAGACATAATTTTTTTATCTAAATTCCAATTATGAGATGTTGATGCAGCAGAGCAAGCGAGTTGTCATGGTAACAGTGGATCTTCTCTGTGCTGTATGGTACAGGTTTTAAAAACCCTTGTGCCAACATTAAAATGTGGATTCAAGTTTAAAAAATACAATTGCATATGTTGAGGACCCACAAACTTACCAGGAAATAAATGTATCTATTTAGGAGGTGTCTATGTAATATTGTCCTGTATTCTTGTATATTTAATAACAGTTTTAACATTTTATTCCAAAGAAAAAGGATATAGGGTGATTAGCTCAATGAAAAAACTTAGGAAAGCTTTTTTCCATCACTTGTCACTTGGGAGATTACTAGTTGAGGCAAAATGGACTGATAGTCCTAATTTATAAGCAGTCTTCCCCATTCCTGTCATCTACCTAGTTTTTCCTGGGATTTCTGTATGTGTTGAAAATGGAAGTGACTCTTTGGGTCATCCTCTCTATTTGCTGAATCTGAATCAGCCAACGCCTGCAGCTGATCACTGGATGACCTGCCATAGTATGTAAGCTCTTAGTAGGTATCTATTTTAGAATCATTGTCCTGAATGTGAGCTCACTGCCCTGTGCACAGCACCAATTCACACACCAAGGTGAGGTATTTTTATTTCTTTATTCTAGTTGGCACAAAGTAGAGAGCAGGGTGGTAACTCACAAAAGGCTGGCTTCCCAATAATCAGACTTACACTATTTGTACATTTTAACAAAAACATTAATTTTCACTGGCTACAAGTTACATAGTTCTCTTATTAATTAGTATTCTACCTTTTATTGGTAAAATGATTCTTTCACTTCCCATGCTAATTAGTCCACATGCTCAGTCTTCCTCTTCTTTTGGGTCAGTGGGTTTCTTGGGTCAGTGTTCTGTGAGTCGGTGGTCATGATCTCCCCCTGCCAGAATTGCCTTTTACCTAGTCAGAGCTGATTTCAGCACAATTGCTGAGTTGGCTGTTAGTTTCTTCCATATCTTGAGAGTTCTGTCAAATGTCCTTGTGGTCCATAAATTCTGAATTCTTTGTGTCCACTATCAGTGGTACATCCTTTTCCCCAAGCTTTGTTAACCTCCCTCTAGGTCTGAGATCATTGAAGCATGTCCAGCCCTAAACCCTAACAAGGCAATTCTACCAACAAGTAATTTATGTTTCTAACACCTGGACATCAGCATGTGCCCTTAATGTGTTGTGTAAGCATAGTAAAGTTGTGAATACATAATTTAGCAATGGGTTATAATTTTATGGAATGGCGGCTTCCAGTGTTCATGCCTTTGTATCATAATAAAGAGGGGGTGACTTAAGGTAGATATTCTATGTTTACCGGAAGTCAAGATTTGTACAGTTTTTAGTAAATGTAGAGTAGAACCTTCCCTGGAGTATTTGGGCATGATTATTACCTTAACTGGAATTCTTTGTGCTTGACTTCTCACATCTGAGCCCTTCATGATAGCAGGAAGGAGCAACCTGCCTTTCAAAGCCCTTCAAATACCATTTGTAATTAAATTTACTTCCTCTTTTTATGTTTGCCGACTTTTAATAAAACAAGAAATTTCTTAACTCCTTAGGTCTTTGAGAAGACTAAAATGAGAAAAATTGGTGTGAAGCCTGTAAAGATATACAAGATCTCATTTCCTTTATTCCTCTGATTCACTTAGGCATTCTGATAACAACCATTGCTTCAAAAGGGGAATTACAGAATTGGCCTGACCTCTTACCAAAGCTTTGCAGCCTGTTGGATTCTGAAGATTACAATACCTGTGAGGTAAGGAGGCTTATTTTGAAATTGATTATTGTCTAAATTTGATTATTTTTTGTCTCTCTTCATAGATACTATATATATGTATAGTATTTTGTGTGTATGTGGATATATATAATCTTTTTTGTTCAGTGTTTATGAAGAAAAATAAATAAATACCAACTCAACTGTTTTAAGCTATGAGGAGAAAAAGGTTTGTCTGATTTTTAAAAAAATCTTGTTTTTAAGCATTTTTAAAAATACGATTAAATAAATGAGCATTGAATGTTAAAATTAAAATTACCACTTACCTATTATAGACTCATCCAGCTTGAGGTCTTACGGCTGATAGTATAAAGTGCTTAAATAAAAAGTCTTTTAAGGTTGTTTTAATTTAACTCCATATTTAGTTAGCTACATTTACTTTGTTAATTAGCTACATTTACTGTGGTCTTTTGCTAAAATTACCTGTTCTGTACAAAACCTAGAATGTTGCTTTCTTCAAAATGTAAAAGAACATATTTTTTTTGTTTTGGGTTTTGTTTGTTTGTTTGTTTTTAAACAGGGTGCATTTGGTGCTCTTCAGAAGATATGTGAAGACTCTGCTGAAATTTTAGATAGCGATGTATTGGACCAACCACTCAATATCATGATACCTAAATTTTTGCAGTTCTTTAAACACAGCAGTCCAAAAATAAGGTAGGTATAGGTGTTATACTAAAATTATCTGTTAAAAATTTATTTACATGAGCAGTGAGGTTGATATTTTGTATATCAGTTTAAAACATGCTTAGTTTTTTAAACAATCCTGCATATGCAAATGTTAGAGGCAAAGGCACAGAAATTTAATGCATCAGTAATTTCCACACTTATCTGTTTAGTTAATAGATCAGCCTCACCTCTTTATAGATCTTCCAAATCTAGAATCTGTCTGACTTTGAAAATCAATTTTTATTTAAGATTTTGCATATTATTATGAAAATTTCAATGCCGTGGTTAAAATTTCCTATTCTGATTAGAAAGAACTATCTTGCATTGATTTTCTTATGACTGCAGCAATGGGAGAGTAAAAAATTATTTTCTGATAATAGTTTCCGAGTTCTTGCAGAAAAATAATTTTCTGCTTTAACTGCACCAAAACTTATAAAGCTCTTTATCTTTCAGCTAGATCAAATTAAATGGCTTTAACATCTTTTTACTTTAGTACAGTATTAATCTCTCCAAATTAACAGAAGTATAGAAGAAAAATTCCAAAATTAACTTGTTATTGCTAATATTTATCAACAAAGAACAGTACTTTTTACCCTGAGATGAGCCAGCAATGTGCCCTTGCCAGAAAGAAGGTGAATGATATCCTGGGCTGGAGTGTTGCCAGCATGGGAGATGATCCTTCCTCTCACCCTCCATGTGAGGCCGCACCTGGAGGACTGTGTCCGGTTCTGGGCTCCCCAGTAAAAGAGAGACATGGAGCTACTGGAGAGATTCCAGAGAAGGGCCACAAAGATGATGAAAGGACTGGAGCAATTCTTCTATGAGGAAAGACTGAGAGAGCTGGGACTGTTTAGCCCGGAGAAGAGAAGGCTTAGGGGTGACATCCTCCATGTGTGCAAATACCCAAAGAGAGGGTGCAAAGAAGACAGAGACAGCCTCTTTTCAGTTGTGTCCAGTGACAGGACAAGCGGTAATGGGCACAGACTGAGACACAGGAGGTTCCCTCTGAACATTGGGAAGCATTTTTTTTACTGTGAGGATGACCAAGCGCTGGCACAGGTTACCCAGAGAGGTGGTAGTCCCCATCCTTGGAGATATTCAAAAGCCATCGTGATGTGGTCCTGTGCAACCAGCAGTAAGTGGTCCTACATGAGCAGATGACCTACAGAGGCCCCTTCCAACCTCAACCATTCTGTGTGATTCTCTGTTTGAAAATTATATTGAAAGATTCTAGAACTTGGAGGGTTCAATTATTGCCAGTAGTAGTAGATGGTGAAGACTAAAAGGAAGAGCATAACTAGGAATATATCTTGATAGCATTTAAATAACATTTAGAAACTCACCTAAAATAGATGCCCATTAATTAAAATATATAACAAAGCATGATCTGGCACTTGTAGAAAGATAAGCTTTGACTTTGAGATAGTTAAACCAGTTTCAACTTTAAAGCAAATAACCTGCTGACCTGTGGCCTAGTTTCAGAGCATAGTGCTGAAGTATGAAGAATATTAGTAGTGTCAGTAAAATACTATTAGTATTTAACAGTATTGAAATATTAACAGTATTTAAATCTGTCAAGAGACAACTTGTGATCACTGTTTTATGAGACTTTCTTCCAAGAAATGTCTGAACAGACAAAATGTTTGGAGTTACGTTAGTAAAAATACTTGAATGGATCTTCAGAGGCTTTTAAAGGTAGCTTTATCTTGTGCCTTTACTTATATAATTTGGCTTTTGTATATCTGAGAATGGAAAAGACTTGTAAGCAATGGCTTTGCATGAAGTGGAATAGAAGAACCAGTTCTTCACTTTTAGTTTGTTTCTACCACAAATGTTTTATTATATATCCTAATGCAAATGTGTATTTGTTCTAAGCTACAAATATATTACTGATGCATATTGGTCTCATTAAATTCTAAAAATCTTCCAAAGGCACTTGTATACTTAGCAACTGTCATAGTTACAGGGGCTAGGACTGGTTTATCACTATGAGGGTATAACCAAAAACTGTATATTCTATACCCTCTATGTCGTTCCTGATGGGCTGTTAATGCTAAATCATTTGGCATCAGCTGCCCAGAACACACTTCACACCTCAGACCACAATTGATAAGGAAAGAGATCTGGGGAGACATTAACACCTCCACACCCAGCTGGAGGGGTCCTCCCTGCTAATGGGCCTGGCTGCACTGACACAATAGGCAGTTACAAGGGCCCACATCATCAAAGGATCCAAAATATCCCAGGACTCACAGAGATAAAATAACCATTGTGGAACTCCCTGCCCTGGGAGAGGTACTGGGGATATATAACCTTTGAGGTTTGAGACTGGGGTACCTCCTCATCGGACCCAGAGGGAGAACAGAACTCCAGTAGGACTGTGGGTACCACTCTTGAGGAGACTGCTACATTTCTTCAACAGAACTGCTGCCTTCAACAGGACCATCATCCCAACTACCAGGTTTTTCCTTTCCTTCTGCTCTGCACCCAGGGGCACCACGCAGTGCTGGGGCAGGAGCTCACGAGCACTGTGCTGTTCCTGTCCTGGGGGGCTGGGTTGTACTTTGTCCTTGTGGGTCAAAGCAGTTTTTGTTATCTTGTGTCACTGTATGTATTGTGATCTTTTTAGTAAAATTGTAGCTCTGACTTGTGGTCTCTCCAAATTGGGTTCATTTCTCCTGCCAGTTTACTTTTAAACCAGCACAGCAACGAAGAAGGGCATGCTAAAATTTCACCATGTTGACTTGTATGGAATTGTTAATATCAGAGAAAATTAACAATCATAATATACTCAAAAAGAACATCCTTACTGTTGTAGTATGCAAACAGGAGCGATGACAGAGGCAGATTGGTTGCATGTTCAGATCCTTTATTATAAACAGTGTCTAGATAGAAATTACACGAGGCCGCACTCAAGCTTACAGTTAAATCCTACAGGCTGACTCTAACTACTTAAGCTGCTACTACTATACCTACTCCTATGTCTTCTATGTCTAGTCCTACCTACCTCTAGTAGACATAATGTCTGTCACAGACAATATGTCCATCTCTGTCTCTCTACCTACTTCTACTTCTCTATGCAAGCAGCAACTATATAAAAAAAGTGTCATGTTTACATTAATCATCCAATAACCTGAGGGTCAACTGTTCACCAGCCCTCCTGTCCAATCACAGACATCAGGCTGTGTCCACGAGACATGGCTTGCTGCAAACTTCTCTGCTAAACATGCTCTGATTACAAGGTGCTTGTTCCATGCATCCTGCACCTTACATACTATTTGGAACAAATGTGCCAGGTATAGTCATCCTGCTGTGGTTTTTATTTACTGAATACTTAATTTAAAATTATTTATTAGATATATTGGAGTATAAGGTGGTACTTAAAAATGCGGTTTAGTAATTTTTCTTGGTAACAATATAGATGTGCAGATTTGTTCCCTCTTGCCTCTAGAAGATGCTTGAACAGTGTAATTTACTTCCTAATGTTTTTAATGCCTATGTGCAGTTTAGAAAATGTTTAAGTCATGAAAAACATATATTTTAACTGTTCCATTTTCAGGTCTCATGCTGTTGCATGTGTCAATCAATTTATCATCAGCAGAACTCAAGCTCTTATGTTGCACATAGATTCTTTTATTGAGGTGAGTGTGCATTCTTGATTGGGGGGTTAAGTCAAATAACATATCTAATTTATCAAGGGCTTTGAATAACGTTTTACAACCACCACTATCCCCAAACTCCACATTGATGACGCTTCCCATTCTTAGCTTCAATCCCCATGGGTTGAAGGTCATTCTGCATGTTTATGCTCAAATTAGTCTAAGCACTCTCCCAGCCCAAGAAATTAGTGTTTTGAAAATGCTTCCTTTTCATAAATAGAGGAAACTCCTTGCATAGAGGTACTGGCAGCAGTCTGTCACCTACCCATGATTGAGAGTTGCCAATAATGTCAACTTAAATACAAGTTGAACTAGATGAATTGAGGCTTTTCAATTAATATTACTTTCCTACAGAATCTTTTTGCACTGGCTGGTGATGAGGAGCCTGAAGTACGCAAAAATGTTTGTCGTGCTCTGGTAATGTTGCTGGAAGTTCGAATGGATCGCCTGCTTCCTCATATGATTAGTATAGTTGAGGTGAGTCTTATTTCCCAGATTGCATGCTGAAACATGTTTGGGATTGTAGAAATAATAGCAAATTAAAAGCATACATCAGAATAGGTATGCTACTCTTGTGCTTGCCTACTCTTTGTTTTATGCTTGTGCTTGCCTACTCTTTGTTTTCCTTCACAACTGAGGTTGCAAAAGTCTATTTTTAGCTAATTGTCAACATGACATTGTATTTGACAGACAATTCATATGGCAGTTGTTCATTCTTCATTAAGTTAATTGATCCTGAAATGGCATGGATCAGCTATATCATGGAGCAGCCAGGCATTGCCTGACCACAAGTGAGAAGATCATGTTAAAAATCTTAGTTCTGGTGCCAATACTGTTGCAGTTTACACATTGAAGCTGTCACCTTTTTTGGTTCTTTTGACCCACAGCAAGGATAAGGAATGTAATTTTAGATATCTGAGATGCTCTTTGAGCTACTAACAAAGCTGCCTGCCATTGCATTCAGTTTTATAGGTTGGTGTCATTTGATAGTTCCTTTATCATTCTAGATTAGTGAAGACTTGCCTACCAGAGGACCAATCCACTGGTACTTGTCTGCTCAACTGAGTTGTAATTTCCACGTTTCTGGGAAATACTGGCAGTTTCTAGGTAGTCTACATACACTACTTGCTAGACTGGAAATATAGCAAAAATCAGTGCCTTTCTCATGCACATATATGAACAAGTAGGTCATAACCTGTAGGCCGACAGCTGGACTGATTTGGCTCTATGGTTAAGATGGACTTAAGGCCTAGCTGTACTATGTCCTTAAAAGATGCTAACACCAGCTGTACGACCTTAAAAGAGAATGAGTCAGCATTTCCTGCCTCCAGCAGAAGCCTGTGTATGTGGCTACTCGCTTAAAGTTAATGGCGGGATATTTTTGTTTCTTGTCCGATTGTGCACATGTTTTCACTTACTCAGTACCAATGCCAAGGTGACACCTGGACACTGACCAATTGTGAATTATAAACATACTTTATGCACCAATAGAGTTACTAGAAGTCAGAGTATTTAAAGGGTTAATAAACGCCCTTCTCGGTCGTTCACCATTGAACAGACCAGAAGTCTTCTGTGATTCGTGTCTCTTTCCTTCTCGTCGCCTACCCCCCTGGATGACCCCCCTGGATGAGCCAACAATAACCCAGTGTCAAATTCCATATGGGCTAAGTCCAAACAAAATGAAGAAGGTGCTAAGTTTTTTGTTTTGCTTCTGGACAAAGAAATTAGAGAGGCATAAAATTGAGATGACCTATAACATCTGTCTAGTGTTTTCTTGAATTCCATGACACCAGCCCTGGCAGATATCTTTTCATGTAACACAGGACAATTAGGGATTGAGGTAGTTTTGGGTCTTTTTCTTTAGTTTGATCTGGTTTGGGGGTTTTTTTTGAGAGAGAGAATAAAGCTTTGGAGATTATATTGTCAGGAAGTGATAACTTCTCTGTCTCTTCACCCTTCTACAATCATAGGATCCTAGAAAGGTTTGGGTTTGAAGAGACCTGAAGGATCATCTAGTTCCAACCCCTCTGTCATGGGCAGGGACACCTTCCACTAGACCAGGTTGCTCAAAGCTCCATCCAACCCGGCCTTGAACACTTCCAGGGATGGGGCATCCACCATTTCTCTGGGCAACCTGTTCCAGTGCCTCACCACCCTCACAGTCAAGAATTTCTTCCTCATAGCTAATCTAACCCTGCCCTCTGTCAGTGTGAAGCCATTCCCCTATGTTCTGTCACTCCATGCTCTTGTGAAAAGTCCCTCTCCATCTCTCTTGGAACCCTTTTAATTATTGGAAGGTGCTCTACAGTCACCCCGAAGCCTTCTCTTCTCCAGGCTGAACAACTCCAACTCTCTCAGCCTGTCTCCATAGCAGAGGTGCTCCAGCCCTCTGAGCATCTTTGTGGCTTCTGCTGTACTTGCTCCAGCAGCTCCACATCCTTCTTCCCAGGGCTGCTCTCAATCCATTCTCTGTCCAACCTATACTTGTGCTTGGGATTGCCCTGACCCAGGTACAGAACCTTGCACTTGCCCTTATTGACCTTAATGAAGTTCACATGAGCCCACCTCTCAAGCCTGTCGAGGCCCCTCTGGATGGTGTCCCTTCCCTCTAGAGTGTTAATCGCACTGCATAGCTTGGGGTTGTCAGTAAACAAATCAGTAAGGGACTTGTGGACTTTGGAAGTAGAAATTATGTCAACAACTAGAAGATCCAAGACTGTATTCTCATTGTATCCCTTATTTTGTTGTGAAAACTTACTAGGCATCTTCTCTACAAAAGACAATAGTAGGGGATTTTTGCTCTATAACAAAGTTTAGACTTCCTTCCCCCACTCCCTCCCCCCCCAGTTTTGGGAGTACTGTGTACTCTTACTGATTTCCCCAGTTCTTTATACATTTTGGCATGTGCCAATGTAATATCCCAGAATGTTCAACATTCAAATGAGTCTGGTTTTGCCCCTTTGAAGCTTGAATACCTCCAAACTGAATGTTGCTGATGGTGGCTGCTCTAACTGAAGGAATTCTTAAAAAGAGAAACTTATATCCACATGATAGGGGTTTTTATGCTTATGGAGAATCACTTTTAAAGTAGTTAAGAATATTAATGATTCAGTAGTGATTCTAAGACAAAAGGTCTTGGCCAGCGTCATGCTTTTGAACCAGACAGGTTTAGTATTAACTTTTTTGCCAAGTTCCTGGAGAATACAGGGATGATTGAATTTGGCCTTTCAGTGGGTTTCTTGAGTGTGTACTTCCAGGTGAGAAGCAGATAGGTATTTTTCTGTGATTTTTTTTTCTCCTTCCTTTGTCTGACAACATAACAACAGGATATGTCAGGAGTAGACTGACATTTCTTTCAACAGATAGAAAACAACCCAAAGGAAACACAGGGTGTGAAGATTCCCACACTGAAGCAATATTCTGAGCATTTCCCAGCTTCAAGATTGGTCTTTGAGTGAAAACAATTCTAAATCTGACTTATTCTCTTTTCTTCTTGCCAGTCTTCTGTTTTCAATCCCTTCCTCCCCACAACAATGCATAATGAGATTACTTCTAATGAATGGTGTTGATAGTATTAAGTTATAACACAGAAACTCAGCTTGTTGCTGACGTAATAAGATTGTGTGCATCCTGTTGCTTTTAGATAGACATCTGTTACTGCTCAAAGCATGTCTTAATGTTTTGTGCATCACGCTCTTCTTTTCTTGATGATTTGACATAGCAAGACTAATACAACATTATTTGTTACAGAGTATGCAAACCAGTTCTGAATAATATTCCTATGTTATTTTGTAATTTTTTGTTATGAAGCAACTATTTCCATTGCCTAAAGTCAGCAGAATTTTTTAGCTTATCATTAAAAGTACTTATTAAAGTATGACACAAGAATGACCCTGAGATTAGCTCAGTTGACTAGAGCATAGTGCTAATAACACCAAGGTTGTGGGTTCAATGCCCATATGGGCCATTCACTTCAGAGTTGGACTCAATGATCCTTGTGGGTCCCTTCCAACTCAGAATATTCTGTGAAATACTAAAAAAACCTAAAAGCCTTCAAATAATCATTCCCACACTTTGCTTTGCTACTAGTATCACTGTTCTTACTATGGAGGCCTACAGGAAAGATGAAGGACTCTCTATGAAGAAGTGTAGTGACAGGATAAGTGGTAATGGTTTTAAACTGTTAGAAAGCAGGGTTAGGTTGGATATTGGGAAGAAATTCTTCCTTGTGAGGGTGGTTAGGCAATGGTTCAGATTGCCCAGCAATGTTGTGGATGCCCCATCCCTGGAAATGTTCAAGGCCAGGCTGGATGGGGCTTTGAGCAACCTGGTCTAGTGGAAGGTGTCCCTGCCCATGTCAGGGGGGATTGGAACTAGATGATCTTTAAGGTCCCTTCCAACCCAAACCTTTCTATGATTTCCATGCTGTGTATATGGCTATCTTATGCCACTATGGGTAAGTAGCCTTTTTAATCTACTGCTGTCTAACTTCATGGAGCATATAACACATGCTTAAAGAGGAAATGACAGTGTGAGGAGCACCTTCAAACAGAAATTACTTATTGTCATTCTGGTTTTGTCTTTGTGACAGATAACTGGATACAACATAAGTGTGGAAAAATGGGGGAAAAAATGGGGGAAAATGCCAAATCACTTCGGTTGCATTAATGAACCTCGCTTGCAATGGATAGAACATTTTTCAACTTTTCCAAGCTATAATCCATTCATAAGTCAGAATAGAGCAGTATTTTTGTTGCTGTCAGTTCTTCACAATAATGACCCTTTAGGAAACACTTGCGATTTAGTGCAGTTCATAGAATCATAGAATGGTTTGGGTTGGAAGGGACCTTAAAGATCATCTAGTTCCAAACTCCCTGCCATGGACAGGGACACCTTCCACTAGACCAGGTTACTCAGAGCCCCATCCAGCCTGGCCTTGAACACTTCCAGGGATGGGGAGGGGAGTCCACAACCTCTTTGGGCAACCTGTTCCAGTGCCTCACCACTCTCACAGTAAAGAATTTCTAGTATCTAATCTAACCCTGCCCTCTCAGTTTGAAGCCATTCCCCCTTGTTCTGTCACTCCATGCCCTTGTAAAAAGTTCTTCTCCAGCTCCTCTTGGAGCCCCTTTAGGTACTGGAAGGTGCTAGAAAGTCTCCTCAAATTCTTCTATTCTCCCAGCTGAACATTCCCAACTCTCAGCCTGTCTCCATAGCAGCGGTGCTCCAGCCCTCTGAACATCTTTGTGGTCTCCTCTAGACCTGCTCCAACAGATCCAAGTCTTTCTTGTGTTGGGGCCTCCAGAGCTGGATGCAGTACTCCAGGTGGGGTCTCACCAGAGAAGAGTGGTGGGGGAGAATCACCTCCCTTGACCTGCTGGTCACGCTTCTTTTGATGCAGCCCTGTAGGAATACAGTTCTCTAGGAAGGGATATGTTTGTTCCAAATCTTGCATCCCTGAAATGCATAAGGAAAATAGACGTTGCCCCATTCTGTTTAATTTTGAGAACAAAATGTTAATTCTGAAGGAGGATTTCTTTTGCTCATTTTATATCAATGTGTGAAGAAAGGTAGCTGCATGGACTTCTACAAGGCTTTTAAAATGAACGGAAGAGCTAACTGTTTTCAGAAATAAGAGCTGGCATGGAAGAATGCAGAAATTACTATTAAGTTGCAAGCATCTTCCCTAAATTGCTTTGGCAGTCATGTACAAGAAACTGATGTAGCCATGGTATACTTAGCCTTTTTGTTTATGCAAGTATTTGATTATTTTTTGTTTAAGAAGGATTAAATTTTAACAGAAAGCCTAAAGATTTCATACTGAATCTCTGAATTACCATTCATGCTAGAAAAAAGTGAGACTTTTTTCCCCTATTATGGATTCTACTTAATTGCATCCTGTTAGGTAATCAAGATTTGAAAGGGAAACTTTTTTATGGTTCTGGATATAAAAAGTATTTCCATCTTACTAAGTGTTTTATTCAAAAGGAGAAACGGGGGGGTAGTGGTAAAATAATAATTACAGAAAAAAACAACTATTCTTATGAAACTTTATTATCTTGGATCTCTGTCTATAGTTTCTTGGTAATAATGTTCTCACTTAAACTGTGAAAATTTTAGAATCTGAGTCATCTAGTATTGAAAAATAAGTTTCTTGGCTTATTCTCACCATAGTCTTAAGTAGTCTCTTATATCTGTTTCTTCCCCCTGCCCCAAAGAAAAGAAATTACTCTGGGAGCATAGTCTGTTTTTGCAAACACACTTTGCAATGTTGATAGCTTCTTCACTTAAAACTTATACAAGATTTTTTTTTTTTTTGTGTAGTATATGCTTCAAAGGACCCAGGACCAAGATGAAAATGTTGCCTTGGAAGCTTGCGAGTTTTGGCTGACTTTGGCTGAACAGCCAATTTGTAAAGATGTATTATGTAGACATCTTACTAAGTAAGTATTAAGAATTAGAACTAGTTATTTTGAAATAGTTGTCTTTAAACTTCAGTTGACTTTTTCCTGGTTACTCTTACAGAGTCTGTATCTAGCTTGCTTTATGCTTAGGAGGAGTTTCTTGTAGCTAGTTCTTGTGCATATTAAAAATGACCGTAGCACAGAGGTCACTGAAAAGACTTCTGAGGATTTCAGACTTGGCTCCAGAAGCAACCTAAATTGCGTCACTGGTGCTTTACCTCAACCTTAACAGCCTGTTAAGTATCAGATCAATACAAAGGTATACTATCATGCACTTAAGCTTAAACAAACATCTCCATGGGACATTACCTCTAATATCTGATATACCATGAACATATCTTGACAACTAATGTTGTGAGCATTTCTGTGCAATGCTTATATGTGCATAGTCATGCCAGGGGTTCCCCATCTTTATGAAGAACATAACGAAATTACAAGATCATTTAATTTAGGAATCAATTTCATATCAATTGCCACAGCAATTTAAACTTGAAAGCATGTATAATGTGTTTCTTCATGTTTCTTCAGACTGACAGTAGTTTTTTAAGCTTCAAAAACTTTTTTCTAAGTTTCAAAAAGTTATCCTAAGCCTTAAAATGTAGATCCTTGATTGAACAGGAATTGAATATCCATGTTTGAGATTTAAACATCTGCATGTCTGCAACAGTGCTAATAACTTATTTCCAGACTAATCTAAAGACTTTTGCAATAGGAAACAAATTCTTCAGTGTTCCCAGTAAATGGAGACCCTGTTTTTTATATATGCATAGAAGGTTTTTGAAAATACTAGAGCAGTTCTATCTGTGATTCTGCTCTTCCAGTTAAAATGTTGAGAGAAGAGATGCATTATGTTCAGCAGAAATAACCATTTTATATGTAAAGCAATTAAAAAAAAAAAGAGAGGGGTTTT
The DNA here is from genome assembly GCA_013390005.1 of Calyptomena viridis. Taxonomy (NCBI): domain Eukaryota; kingdom Metazoa; phylum Chordata; class Aves; order Passeriformes; family Eurylaimidae; genus Calyptomena; species Calyptomena viridis. The sequence goes on from WEIV01018095.1 coordinate 14,966, forward strand.
CCAAATTTCAGTTTTCATAAGCATTTAGAAAACAGAGAATTGAGATTAAAACACTTGATGTAGCAGTACAGGATTAGGAGTTGAAAACAGAAGAACCAATGTTATGAGAGATTACTTTTAAGTTTTAAAATATTTTTACTTAAATCTTACTCTTATAGCTCAAAATAAAAAAATGATAGCACAGTTCTTGATTCTACCTTCATCTTTCCCAACACACATTAATACTAGTTACCTTCTCAGTATAAATTGTAAACTTCTGGCCTACATGAACATTGACATGGCAACAGCTTCATCCTTGGTTTGTATGTTTTTTTTAAGGAGCTTTTATATTTATAGTAAAACATATAAGAGTAACATTACATATCTCTTATCTTTGAGTGTCATATCTTTTGAAAGCAACTTGTTTGTTGGCGAGTCCTTTTTGACTAGGGAACTATATAAATTTGCCAATACTTGATGATAATTCTTTTATATTAAGTGGGACAAGATCTAAAAACCTGTTTGTTTAATATCTTGTTCCATTTTGCTCCTATAGACTTTTTTATAAAATATATAGCTCCTGCATACTTCATGAAGTATGCCGCAGAAATGCCAAGTAATGGGTGTTAATCCAAATACTATTCTTTCATTGAAAGTTCAGAAGGTAATTGTTGCAAATGAGTGGTTTCCGCTGCTCAAAGAGTCACCATCAAAGGTATTGGCAAAAGCAGGTTTTAATATGTATTTTTGAAAGTGCAACTTGAACGGAGTTCAATGGCAAGGCTCACTCTATTACTTACTACATAGATGAAGCATACATAGGAAAATCATATTAAAATCAATTTAGAATGATTTACATGGAGACTGGGAATGCAAAAGTGGATAAGGGTGCAAAGGATATGGATACAAAAGATAAGGGTGCAGAAAGGTTTAGCAGCACTTAATCATTGACTAATTTAGCATTTAGAAAATTATTCAGTAGGATTTATTACAGTTATAACAGTGACTTAATTATAGATTCACTATAACAACATTCATACCATAATCAATTCAGATGCACACAGGTAAAACCATGTGTACACCTATTTCTATGTGTGTAAACGTACCTATCAAAAATTCCCCTCAGATTCAGTGAAATACGTCAAATCCCTTTGCATTTCCCAACAGGCAAGGGTTACACCTGGAGGAGCATGGAGATCATGGGTTGGGAGATATCAGCCTCGGCCTTGTTGTCAGCAATGGTCCTTCGAGTATCACAAACTTGAGGGTTTATGAGCTCTGAGAGGTGTCCCACTCAAAGGGAGGTTGCTGGTTGCAGCCTGCTGTGGTCCAGGAGAGCTCAAAGTGCCTCATTTAAGACCACTGTTTATAGGGTGGCAAGAGAGTTGGCTTTAGTCATCAGTAAGTTTCCATCCTGGCCATGACCCAGGTTGGTAACTACTGGTCTTTTTTCCCAGAAAGTCCAGTAACAATGGTACCATTCCACTCAGGTTATGATTCATTTTTTCAAAAGGTCTTGTAACAATGGTACCACTTCACTTGGGCTACAATTCAGGTAAATGATTTACCAAGGCTAACAAGAATAACTACTTTTCTGTTGTTCCCCACCTTGGTCAGGCAGATGATGTTCCTGTTATGGTCAGTGTCATTCCCACCTATATTATGCAAGAGCTCCCGGCACAGTGAGGGATGCTTCAGTGCCCAACTGGTATGGTAAGGGGGTGCTTCACCACTCACCTGGTTCAGTCAAGACTTGTCCAGAGCTTCTGAGGTTGTAGAGCAGGCCCAAGGATGGGGGGGAGAGCATGTGTGTCCCTCTGTGACTAAAATCAATCTCTCTTGCTCCACAGAGTGATGGTGTGGTCACTTCTTGCCTCTGTGCCTATACATGGGCTAATGCCATTTCCCAGTTGTAATTTGAGGGAAATTTTTGTTTAGTTCATATTGCCATTTAGATGCGTGAATATTATTGCTGGCCTGAATACCTTCAGAAACAATACTCCTCAGCTGCAGAATATAGAGAGATTAAGTCTGTCACTGGTGCTTGGTCAGTCCATGGTGTTTTCAGTATTAGCTTGATTTGGCTTGTAATACATATATGTATTTTTATGGATTAATTTTTCTAGTGGATGTGTTTATATGTTAAATACTTGACTTTTTTTCCCCTGCTAATTTTTTTTTTGCTATACATCAATACCATTGGAGACCCATGGCCATAACCAGTTTAATAACTAAGTAAAGTTCTAATACAGACTAATGACTTGACTAATGTCAACATCTCTGCAATGTCGAGGACTTATGTTAAGGCGTGATACTTGAAGTAATCACAAAAGGATAGGAAGGGTCAGTGTAGGTAGAGTTCTATCCTTAAGAGTAATGAGATAGAGTCTTCAGCCACAGGTAAGTAAAGTGACAAATAGTATACATGAGAGCCAACTTAATCACTTGTTTATCAAGCACATTTTGGAAGTGTGAATTCTTACTGAAAAGAATTTGACTTAGTTTCTGAAAGGTGCTTCAAAATAGATTTCATCGTGTGGAAGAATATCCTGTTTTTAAAATGTAAAACACAGTTGTGACATCTGGCTACCTCTAGTTAGAAATTAACACTTTTTCAGATTACAAAGTATTAATGAACCTCGTGAAATGGAGTATGGTTAAGGTACTAACTTTTGTTATCAGGCTAAGTTTTTCTCTGGTGTTTTTTCTTTGTTTATTTGTTGTTGGGGGGAGTGTGGTTACAGCCAAAATTATGGACCGGGTAACTGAAAACCAGCTTACTTTATTTATGTGTTATTTTTACATAGAATCATAGAATCATCTCTTGAGTTGGAAGTGACCCATAAGGATCATCAAGTCCAACTCCCTGCTCCTTGCAGGACTATCTAACACTAAACTATATGACTAGGAGCATTGTCCAGATGCTCCTTGAACTTGTCAGTCTTGCTGCTGTGACCACTTCTTTAAGGAGACTGTTCCAGTGACCGACCACCCTCTCAGTGAAGAACCTTTTCCTAATGTCTAATCTGAACTTCCCCTGATGCAACTTCATTCCATTTCCTTGTGTCTTATTGCTGGTCACCAGAGAAAGGAGATCAGCATCTCCCCTCCACTGCCCCTCTTGAGAAAGTTGGAGACTGCAATGAGGTCACCCCTCAGCCTTCTCTTCTCCAAACTGAACAAGCCAAGTGAACTCAGCTGCTCCTCATAAGTCTTGCCCTCAAGACCTTTCATCATCTTCGTAGCTCTCCTTCTGATGCTCTTTAATACCTTAATATCTTTCTTATATTGTGTTTTCCAAAACTGCACACAGTACTCGAGGTGAGGCTGCACCAGTGCAGAGCAGAGCGGGACAATCACCTCCCTCAACCAGCTGGCGATGCTGTGCCTGATGCCCTCCAGGACATGGTTGGCCCTCCTGGCTGCCAGGGCACTGCTGACTCATATTCAACTTGCCATCAAACAGGACTCCCAGGTCCCTTTCCACGGTGTTGCTCTTCAGCCTCTCATTATCCAGTCTGTCTGTATGTCCAGGGTTGCAGAATCTGGCACTTGTCATTCTTAAACTCCATACAGATTGCCCAGCCCTCTCATTTGTCTAGGTCTCTCTGCAGGGTCTCTCTACCTCCAGGGAGTCCAGAGCTCCTCCTAGTTTAGTATCATTGGCAAACTTACTTACTGTACATTTGAGTCCTGCTTCCAGATCATTTATAAAAACATTAAAGAGCACTGGCCCTAAAATTGAGCCCTGGGCAACCCTGCTGGTGACCAGGTGCCAGCCTGATGTAACCCCATTTACTACAACTCTTTGAGCCTTGACCTGTCAGCCAATTGTTCACCCAATCTGTTATGGACTTGTCTAGCTGTGTGCTGGACATTTTGTCCAGTACGATACTGTGAGTGACAGTATTGAAAGCTTTGCTAAAAATCAAAAAAACCTCAAATCTACTGTCATCTCTTGGTCAGCTAGATGGGTGACCTTGTTGTAAAAGGAAATTAAATTGGTTAAGCAGGACTTTCCCCTCGTGAACCTGTGGCTGTGACCAATGACTGCGTTGTCTCTCAAGTGTTTTTCAATAAGTCCCAGAATAACTTTCCCCATAATTTTACCAGGTGCTGAAGNCATTATCCAGTCTGTCTGTATGTCCAGGGTTGCAGAATCTGGCACTTGTCATTCTTAAACTCCATACAGATTGCCCAGCCCTCTCATTTGTCTAGGTCTCTCTGCAGGGTCTCTCTACCTCCAGGGAGTCCAGAGCTCCTCCTAGTTTAGTATCATTGGCAAACTTACTTACTGTACATTTGAGTCCTGCTTCCAGATCATTTATAAAAACATTAAAGAGCACTGGCCCTAAAATTGAGCCCTGGGCAACCCTGCTGGTGACCAGGTGCCAGCCTGATGTAACCCCATTTACTACAACTCTTTGAGCCTTGACCTGTCAGCCAATTGTTCACCCAATCTGTTATGGACTTGTCTAGCTGTGTGCTGGACATTTTGTCCAGTACGATACTGTGAGTGACAGTATTGAAAGCTTTGCTAAAAATCAAAAAAACCTCAAATCTACTGTCATCTCTTGGTCAGCTAGATGGGTGACCTTGTTGTAAAAGGAAATTAAATTGGTTAAGCAGGACTTTCCCCTCGTGAACCTGTGGCTGTGACCAATGACTGCGTTGTCTCTCAAGTGTTTTTCAATAAGTCCCAGAATAACTTTCCCCATAATTTTACCAGGTGCTGAAGTGAGACTGACAGACCTGTAGTTACCAGGGTCTTCCTTCTTGACATGTATCAATATTTCTTTGTAGACTGATACCTGTGCTGGTAAATGGTATGAAATATTCAGAGATTGATATTATTCTGTTAAAGGTAAGTATTCCTTTCTTTTATACTCAGTAAGAATATCTGGTTAACTTCTGACTTGTAAATCAGAATGGTTGAGCTGGTAGGCCAGATCTGGTCTGCCATCTGTTCAATGGAGATTTAGCTTTTTGGGGCATGGTGTGCTGTACCAAAAACTAAATGTGACTGCTGCCATGTTTGTTGGAAAATAATCTATGAGCTTTCCTGCTTTGCCCCTCTCCCCTTCCACCCAACTTTGGCAGAGCTGGGATACTTTTACCCATGAATTATTGCAGCAAAGCAGCCTGAAATGATCAGAATTAATTTTAATGCCCTTCTGTCTTGAACTACATAGCTTTTTCCATTACAACATTTTAGAATGTGTCTGTGTACTAGAATTTCTCTCTCTCTTCTTCCTTCTAATTCCTTCCCATCAAGAGTAATTTCTTAACAAGAAGGGTACTTTATGATTTTCTGTGAGATTGCCTCTGTTGCTTCTATTTTCCTGAATTTTTTCCGGTGAATACTGTAGCAGAATGCAGGAACAATGTCATTTTTAGTTAGCTGGGAAGCACAAGTGGGATGTGAATCTTTCACATGTTTGTAAAATACTGAACTAAAATTTGCACTACATTCTTAACTTCCTTGAACAATATAGTTGCACTAGTTTATCTTATAAAACATTTTTTGACAGGGGGATGTTGAAGAAGATGAAGCTATTCCAGATAGTGAGCAGGACATAAGACCTCGTTTTCATCGTTCACGGACAGTAGCTCAGCAACATGAAGAAGATTGTATTGAAGATGATGATAATGATGATGACAACGATCTTGATGATGATGATACTATTTCTGACTGGAATTTAAGTATGTCAAAGTAACGTGTAAAATGTTTTAAAATAGAACTACTTGCATAATACAAGAACCACAGTAAAAAGATGAGTTTGTGTATAGGAATATTGAGGCTTTGCTTTTGAATAGAAAAATAACTATCTGGTGATATAATTGGCAGTTGGGGCAGAGGGGGAGTCTTTCAGGTGATGTTTTGGCTATATATCTGTATTGAAAAATCTAGCCACCTGTAAATTTATTTTGAATATGGCCAATAGAGCTGCAAACATTTACAGGATGCAATTCAACAGAAACTTTGGATTTTTAATTTTAATTCTACAAGATAATACAGAATATGTATCACTGTTTACTTTATTAAAAAAGTCTTTGTGGTGGGTTGACCTTGGCTGGATACCAGATGCCCACCAAGCTGCTCTATCACTCTTCCTTCCCATCTGGACAGGGGAGAGAAAATAAGATGGAAAACAACTTTTAGGTTGAGATAAGGCAGTTTAAGTTTACTAAACCAAAGGTTTGTGCATGCACAAGCAAAGGGGAAAACAAAATAGGCTTATTCTCTACTTCCCATCAGCAAGCGATGTTCAGCCACTTCCCAGGAAGCAGAGCTTCAGCACACGTAGCGGTTGCTCTAGAAGGCAAACACTGTAAATAACGAATGCCCTCCCTTCCTCCTCCTTTCCTTAGCTTTTATATCTGAGCTGATGTCTTATGGTATGAAATATCCCTTTGGTCAGTTTGGGTCAGCTGGCCTACTTGTGTCCCCTCCCTGGATCTTGCCCACCCTCAGCCTACTGATGGAGGGAATGTTGAGAGAGGGCTGATGCTGTGTCAGTGCTGCACAGCAGTAGCCAAAACACTGGTGTATCATCAACACCTTTCTAGCTACCAATGGAAAGCACAGCATTGTGAAGGAAATGAACTCCATCTCAGCAGACCAAATACAATCTTACACATTGTTCTTAGCTTGATAAGGCTTTCTTTTACTTCAGTCTTCTCTCTAAATCTGGTTTGTGTGTTTGATTTTTTTCCTCCATTTGAATATGCTACTAACCGACAGCCATTACCAGTAGTTTGGATGTTGTACAGATGAATGTACCTTGAAGCTTAGGGATCAAAAAACATTGAGGCATATCTAAACTTTTAATATTATTATTATTGTTGTTGTTGTTATTGTTTTTATTATTTTAGAATACAAAAAGCACAAATATGTTTTCCTTTATACAGCATCTTTTTTTAGTTTTAAATTCATAATACTGTTCTTGTAGTCATTGTTATGTGTAGACATTGCAGAATTAAATCAGTATTTTCTGGAAAACATAGCATAGGGTGCTCTGTGGTCCACAGTTTTGGTTAAGAAGACAAAGAAGCTAAAGCTCACTATGAAAGAGAGAGAACAGAACAGTTAAGAAATCTGTTTTGATGTATGTTATCTGGACTTGAGAGAATTTGGATTATTTGAATTTAAGAATTGTGTCCCCTATTTATTATCCAGTGTTCTATATTTGACTTCCAGTTTGAACAGAGAGGAAACATCAGCACANTCTATATTTGACTTCCAGTTTGAACAGAGAGGAAACATCAGCACAGCCTGACAGCAGGTTACTAATGAGACCCGGTAACTAAATATGGGAGCCCACCATTTTTTCTTCTAGTAGAAAGCTGAAACAATCACAAAATCACAGAATATGCAGAGTTGGAAGGGATCCACAAGGATCATCGAGTCCAACTCCTAGCCCTGCACAGGACCATCCCCAAGAGTCACACCATGTGCCTGAGAGTATCATCCAAATGCTTCTTGAACTCTGTCAAGATTGGTGCTGCGACCACTTCTCTGGAGAGACTGTTCCAGTGACCAACCACCCTCTGGGCGAAGAACCTTTTTCTAATATCTAACCTAAACCTCCCCTGACATAACTTCAGGCCATTCCCTCAGGTTCTGTCACTGGTCACCACAGAGAAGAGATCAGTGCCTGCAGTCTAAGCTGAAAGCAGCAAGCACTGGTCTTTGGGAGTCTGTGCTGTTTATTGTTTTTCAGTGGAGAACTGCTCTGGGTTGAGGGCTCATGTTTGGTATTATTCAAGCCTGTTCGACATCATCTAGAAGCAGAGTAGAAAAAATTTTCTATTTGTTATATGTTCTAGTAGTAGCTATCTCCCAGCTGAAAAATTATCTGTGTCTTGTTTGGGCCCACTAGTAGTTTAGATCCAGTTTAGGATTTTTGTATGTTACATTTGCTACATATATTTTGCCTGATTACCTGTTTTGTATATAGTTTTGTTTCAGTTGGATCATTTCTGACAGTTGAAAAAGGAACAGATATCATAATAAGCAGAAAAAAATGCTGTATAAATTCTGTAAAACAAGCATTCTTTATAAATCCATCTTAGCATTATTTTTCTTGACATGATAGCCCCACAGCAGAAAACCAGAGTAAGGATTTCTGAATCTTGTTTTGAAGTTGTTCTTTTATGAGCTTTTTTGTGCTAAAATATGAGATTAAAAGCTTTCAAACAATTTTTGCAGCAGTGTTCTTTGTATTGGTGCATCACAGAATTAGGAGTAAGATATAAAAGCTCAGAGCAGAGGTCAGCAAATTTCTTTCAGTTTCTAGAGACTGATGATTTTGCCTTTCTTTTTTTGCTTTGAGACATGGATCATGTTTGAACATTTTCTTTTTAATCACTTGCTAGTATTTTTTGGCTATTTCTCCTTTCTCCTTAATTTCTCCAGTATGTTACATTCATGTCACAGACCTTCCCTCTTTTGTAGTGTTACACCATCCTGAAATTATGTAGTGTATATAATGTTGCAATGGTGTGGTTTCTGTCAGTGAGTATTTTAATGTCCCTAGTGTATAAGTCCTTTTATTGGCTATAAAAATGCTGCAAAAATGGCTTTCTATAAGAGCCGTGGCATAATGGATCCCTGTGTGTTGTAATGAAATTAAAGTATCTTTCCTCCTTGGTGCCCTGGCAGCTCAAAGTTAAAATGAGAATCATACTGTCTAACTACAACGGCTTGTATAATAAGCAGATTAACACTGTTAATTCCCCTCAGGGAAATGTTCAGCTGCTGCTCTAGATGTCCTGGCTAATGTATTTCGTGATGAACTTCTGCCACACATCTTGCCCCTTTTGAAGGAATTGCTTTTCCATCCTGAATGGGTAGTTAAAGAATCTGGCATCCTTGTTCTTGGAGCAATTGCTGAAGGTAAGGTAACAGTGCATATCAGTTTACTGAATTCTTGATTGGTTCTAAAGCAGCTCTGTGATCCCTTCTAGGTGAATTTACTTGTGTAAGCAAGTATACATCCTTAGCTGATTTGTTTTTAGTGATTAATTTCTACATTTGCTAGTTGATGACTTCAGTTACTTGTTCAATTTTTCATTTTCAAATCTATGCATTTTTCAGAGGCTTAAATAACTTAGATAATTTCTTTTATTCCTCCCTTTCTTAACTCTGTAGCATATATTTATTGGTCTCTCATGAAGTACTATCTTGATTTGATACAACAGGAATATTTACATTTCATTCAGTGTTTTCAGAAATGGAGGCCAGACCTATGACTTCAGTGCCCTGAGCTGCTTTTTGTGCATGGTTCTCTGATTTAAATGTCATAACTTCCATTTCTTGGTATTTACTTAGAGTCTTGACTTTTTGCCTGTATTTTCATCATCTCTGTCCATTGTGCAAAATGAAGGAATATGTTTGGGTCCATGCTTGGATTATCTATCTTTTCCTACGGTGCCTAGTGAACATATATTTTCTTTGTTGCTAGAAAGCATTTTTGTTGGT
>WEIV01018096.1:0-46306 GCA_013390005.1 Calyptomena viridis
TTTTTTTTTTTCCGGAAAACAAACGAAACAAACAAAAACAAAATCCACGTTTTAAAGAAATGATTAAATTAAATCGGAACCGAGCAAGAGAAGTGTTTGGTTTCTTTTGAAACCTTTGGTAAGATGGAGTAACTTTTGTATTGTTCTCAGCAGAGAGGGGGAAATATTACTTTATAGAGTATAGTAGCTGTAGGTTCAGGACAACACGAGCTTTCCCAGGTAGGACTGGAGAAGAAGTGAGCCTGGAAGAGAGCGAGGAGGAGGAAGAGGGTGGGCAGGGGCTGCAGGGGAAGAGCCCTGCCAAGATGCATTCAGGATCCTTCCTGCTCTGCCACTGGGAGGTGTGGAATGACACCCAGCAGCCACCACAAAGGGCCAAGAAGATCAGGGCTGTTTGGGGACCACGAGAGGGGACACCTGCGGGACATGTGCTCTGGCTGGGGGACACCCAGCCTTGAGGGCCCGTGGCATCCCTTGCCGCTCCTCGCTCCCCCACCTCTTCCTCACCAGCTCATCCAAGGAGGAAGGAGGTGGGATGCTCCAAGAAGACGTTCCCACTCCTTCGTGCCACACCGTGCCCTGGCATCGTGGCACATCCACAGCGGGTCCCCACGGAGCCTGGAGGGGGAAGCGGTGACATCGTCCATGACTCAGGTGAGAGGTGAGGTGGGGACTCCTCTCATCCCACCACAACGGAGCTTCTGCGCACCCTACGGAGTGGGACAGGCCCGGGAGGACAGGACCACCTCCAAATCCTGCTCGCCCCGTCTCCAGGGAGAGGGTGCAAGGTGTTAGAAAACAGACCAACAGGAGGAATGTAGGTCGTTTCACTGACTGTTAAATAAACTCAGCACGGGCCTTGCGAAGGTCCTCTTGGCCTCATCCTTTTTTTTTTTTTCCCCTGTTATTTTTCCTTGCTTTCGGACTCAGATTTATTCCAAGCTGCCCCTCCCTGGAAGGCAGAGAGAGAAAGAGGGAAAGACAGAGCTGCCAATGTACCTGGAGATATTGGAATACAGAGACGTTGCCTTAGGACATTGAGACAAACTGACAACACGAATAACGTCCACTTGGAAACAAACAAACAAAAAACAAAATAATCTATTTTTTTCCTTCTTCTTTTCTTTTCTTCAATAAAAAGAGAACTTGAAACCCGAGACCTTTCTTTTCTTTGGCTCTTGTCATTTCGAATGCCTTTCTGTGCCGTAGGACTGCGCAGGCATGGGGTGAGGATGCCACCTGCTGAAGGTGGAAGGCAAGTTGCTCCATGGAAAGTTTGGGATGGTGGGAACACACAGCCCCATTCCCCGCTGGCTTGTAATGTTTTGCTTTGTTTTATTCACTTGGGCTTTGGCTATTTTTCCCTTTCTGGCTCCTCTCCTCACTGCCCAGAGCCAGCAAGCAGGTTTGTGGTCCTACAAGAAAGGAAGAGGTGGAGCTGATCAGGAGAGCAGGACACTCCTCATCATAAAATGCTGTAGTTTCATGTCACCATTTAAAAAAAAAATAATTTTTTTTTCCTTAAACATTTCTCATGGCTATTTTCAAAATATAAGGTATCTACATTTCACCCCAAAATGTTGTGCAATATTTTTATCATTTAAAAATATACATTGACATTACATGCAGACTTTATTTTTTTATTATTTGTATCATTCCCAGCACTGTCTGGCTGATGTTTGGAACAACTCTCCCACTTTTGGAAACGGGTGGTGACAAACCTCTGGTTGTGAGTGGCCAGATCGTGCCAGACAGCAGCAAAGCTTGAACAGAGTCTGAGTTATTACTGTGTGCTTGGGTCTCTTTTTAATAAAAAAGAACAAACCTCACATTTTTAGGGAAAAAGTACCAATGGATGCAAGAGGCAAAACAATCACTGCCCCCAGTTGTGCTTCCCCCACAGGGAGATATTGCTTCAGCTTTCCTTTGGGCCACCTGGGTGATCTCTAAGGACAGTGGCACTTACTGTGCCATTAACTGTAGATTATGAAGGATGGAAAGGAAAACTTCAATAAATCCAAATAGTTAAAAAATAGGGAAAGTGGTTACTTATAAAACTGTGATATTATTGTTCAATTTTAGATTATTCTATGAAACAGGAAAGCACAAAGGCCTCCCTCAGATGCCGGGTTGTATGATATTGTAATTATTATAATTACACACTATGAATTTTAGCATACAGATATCTTTCTACTATGTTTTAACCCTTTTCTCTTTTATTTCTTTCCCTCCCTCCTCTGCCCAACTGATCCTGCCCTCTTCACTCCCCATCCACCCATTCACTCCGACTTTGCAGGACAATAAGGGTGTTATGTAATTACAGAGATAAATGTTTGTTTAAAAACTGTTGATATTCGACTTTCTCTGCTCAGCTCCTCTGGTTAATTCTGTTTTCCCATGCCCTGCCCCAAACCATGCCTCCCCCTCCTTCCTCTCTGTGTTTGTCTTTTTTTTTTTTTTATTTTTTTCTGTACAGTTTTCAGAGCACAAAATGAATGTGTCTTATTTCTAATAAAAGAGGTGTAAACTCCAGCCCTGTCTGTTTTTAAAAGCGCCCCACGTGTGGTTTGCACCGGTCCTGGGTGCTGGGAAACACCTCTCCTTTTCCCACAGGCTTCACCTTGGCTCTCTCTTCTGGAAGGGTCATAGCCAGGGGCTAAATTTACCCAACCTTTAGCTTTGTATCTTCTTGACACCCCTAAAAATGCATCCCCCTATGATACGTATTTCCAGGACATGAGGAATTCCCTTTTTTGTGCAACACTGCCTGTTTTTCTGCAGGTGTCTCACACGCACACCCTGGAGCCTCCTTCCCAATATTATATGATGTGAAGGACTGAGCTTTAACATAGATCTGGCAGCATTTTTGGCAGAGGGCAGGGATGTTGGGATCTAGTTTCTAAAGGGCCAGGGTAATGCTGATGCCACCCTGCAGAGCCAATCATAGAATTACAGGATTGTTTGGGTTGGAAGGGACCTTAAAGATCATCTCATGGGCATGTCATCCTGTGCCATGGGCAGGGACACCTTCCACTATCCCAGGTTGCTCCAAGCCCCATCCAACCTGGCCTTGGACACTTCCAGGGATGGAGCAGCCACAGCTTCTCTGGGCAACCTGTGCCAGGGCCTCACCACCCTCACAGGGAAGAATTTCTTCTCAATATCCAATTCAAACCTAATCTCTGTCATTTTTAATCCATTCCCCCTTGTCCTATCACTACATGCCCTTGTAAAAAGTAGAACTCCAGGATTTTTTTTGGCCCCTTCAAGTATTGGAAAACTTCAAGTACTTCAAGTACTGGATTTCCCCAATCACCTCTTGCACTGACCAGGCAGGCCATGAGCAGGAGCAAGGCTCAATGAAAAGGGGGATTAAGGATATCCCTCATAAAAGGTGACAAGATATTAACTGAGTGACAAATTATTCACTTCCTTGGGACTTATCCTTGAATGTCTGAAATCTTCCAGCAAGAGAATGTGTCCTTATCTCCCTGACTCACTGTTTGACAGATTTTAGGTTTAAAGGCAGGACTACAGGAGGCTTGTCAAGTGGGATCCAGGATTGCTGCTTTGCAGAGGCTTCATCCAAAGCCAACGTGATCCAGTAGGTCCCCAGATGTAATGATTTCTCTTTTTCTGACATAAATTAATTGGATCTCCTGAAGCATCTAGAATAACCACAGAGGTTTGGGGCTGCCTGGAGGCTCTTAGCCCAGTCCCCACACTCCCTGATTCATGATCTAAGACTTCTTCAATCAGCAGCACATGATGGTGAGTCCCAGGGCTTCTACATCCTCCGGGAATATTTCTTGCCCTACATCTCTCATACCATGATCCTTGGTAGACTTGGCAGTGCTGGGATTATGATTGGACTCGATGATCTTAGAGGTCTTTTCCCACCTAAATGATTCAATGATTGTGTAGCATTAACAGGCAGAAGGAAAGTACTCACCACCAGACCCCATATGAGGTGATGGGGTGCGAGAGCAGGAGAGCCCAAATCAGATCATAACCCTAGAGATGATCAGGATCCCTCTGCTTCTCATTAGAGGGAGCTGGAAGGAAGGAACCCTTTTCCCTACTCTATTCTTGGGATTGTCAATCACAGCACTGCCAGAGGTGGCAGTTGCTGGTTTTGGTTTACACTCTGGTTATAATGTGGTGAGGCTGCAAGGGAAAGTCACTGGATAGTTCAGCTTGGAAAAGGACTCATGAAGTCCCACTGAACTGTCCTATGTCCCTGTGCTCCTGCCTTGCAGCCACCCAGGTTACACCTATGAGGCAAAGAGAGAACACCTGGGCACAGCTCATTCCTCCAGTATTTAAAGGTGCTTATAAAAGAGAGGGAGTGACTTTTTTATGGGCAGATAGTGATAAGACAAGGGGAAAGGATTTAAAACTGAAAGAAGAGAGATTTACGTTTGATGTTAGGAAGGAATTCTTTGCACTGAGGGTAGTGAGGCCCTGGCACAGGTTGCCCAGAGAATCTGTGGATGCCCCATCACTCAAGGCCAGGATGTAACTTGGAATAACTTGGAGTAACTTGGGATAGTGGAAAGTGTCCCTGTCCATGGCAGAGGGGTGGAACTAGATGGTCTTTCAGATCCCTTCCAACCCAACCCATTCCATGATTCTATGTAGACCATGATCTCACAAAGGAGGAAGCACAGCAACGCTGTGGAAGTGGAAAGGGTACGTTGCACATGCAAGAAATCATGTCTTGGTTGCTACAGTGGAAAAACATGGCTGTGCTGGCAAATTGTGAAGAATCTGAAAGCTGAAGAAAATGCAAAGCATGTGACAGATGCACTTGACCTCTTAATCAAAGCAGCAGTAATTTGGTACAGGATCCAAAGGAGGTGAAGGCCTGAGCTGTATCCAAGCCAAGAACTCCTCCAGGAAAACCACAAAGGAGCAGAGTGACACAGTGAGCATCGATGCACATGAGCTTGGAACAATGATCAACACATAAATGGCAGGTGGCTTTTCCAAGACTCATTTATCAAGGAACAAAGCAAGCTGTGAGTACAAGGAATTTCACTCATACCTTTCCATTTTTATGCAGTTTGACTCTGAGCCAACCACTTCATAAATGTGACAGTCCAAGTGAGCCTTCTTTGAGCTCTTATCTGTTATGATGGTGATCTTCCCTTGAGCTGGGACACCTCTCAAGGTTGCTCCTCCAGGCAGAGAGGATGTTTTACGAACATTGGATCTTTAGATGAGCCCAGTTTGAGTTGTTCCTGAATTGCAACTGGATTATGTGCCAGGTAAGTCTTCCTTTGAGCAAAGACACCTCTCAAAGTTTGAGATTCCTTAACTGAGACTGAGAGATCCTTCCTTGTCCAAGGTGAGAAAACCCTTACTCAGTAACTTGCTGATAACAGGCTGAATTAATAATAATGAAACATTACTAATCCATGTAGCTACTCAGTACTAATTATTATAAACTTTGTGTAGATAATTCCATTGTCCAAATCTGAGACTAATACTGGATCTGGCTGCACCTTGGCTCCATCAGAAGTTTAGAAAGCAAGGGGGTCCACTCTGAACCTCATGAGTCAACAGCAGGGTCTCCCTTACCCTTTTGTTTCTCAGATCTCTCTGTAAATCCTTCTAACTCAATCCAAACTCATTTTTCCTTTGAATACTTCCTCCAAATATTAATAGTGAACCTTGACACTGAACTTTGTTAAGTTGCACTTTTACAACATCGTATTAAACCCACTTTTGCTAACGCTTTTGACAGTGGTCCTTTCATTCATCTAAATCATCCATTCATGACAGCAGCCCACCCAGGAGAAGGCCCATATGGAGCAAGACAACATTCCTGGAAGATCTGGGACCAGGGCAGGAGGTTAATCTCTGCAGTTCTCCCTCTTTTGTGGCTGAAGGAATTGCTTGAGCTCCCATCACTCCTGTCTGAGGTGTCCAAGATGAGGCAGGGCCTGAGGTGAATATTTGTTCCTGAGCTGGGACAAGGTTTGAACAGCAAGGAAAAGAAAAAAGATGCCTCTTGGGTTTTTTGCTTCATAGTTTCCTCAACCCACTCCTACCAGGAAGAAGTCAGAGTCCTCAAGGGATCCATGTTGACTTCTCAAGGTACTTGCTTGCTCAGATCTATTTTCATTCCTAAATTTCAAAAAAATCTTTTATGTATCTGAGTCTGAAAGCTCCCTTATGCCCTTTGGGTAAGTCTGATTTCCTACCAAGCCTTTGAGATGACAGCATGGAAGACAAGCACAATTCCTGAGCTGGGGCCATGCAGGACTTTGTGTTGGATGGTTAAAATAAATCCTTCCTGACCTTAAAAACCTTTTAGGACATGATGCTGAACAGTTCCAACAGAGAAACTCCCTGCTGGTTGTATGTGCACTATTTGAGTAATGACCATCACTGATTGCAGTGGCTCATTAGCAAGATGAGCAGCTTTTTTGGCAATAATGCCAAAAAATAGGCCCTGGAGAATGAAGTGGTGAGATAACAGTCACTGTTCAGTCTCTTCACTGATCATGTCAAGTAAACTATGCTTCCTTCACCCTCAAAACTCTTTGTGGAGTTCCACCACATGGATGTGGGTTTTGCTCATCTCTTTCCGTGTTACAAATCCACCAAAAATGTGGTTTGGCACATTAGTGAAGAGTACTGTGGATGTTGAAGAGACCACACAGGCACCATGATAACCAGAAGAGCTGTGGCAACTAGGAGGTTGCAAGAGATCCTTGGACTTCTACATTGAGAAGGAAAGGAAAGATGTTGTGATTTGGAGGGAAACAGAGAACAGATGATCCTGATAATCAGCTGTAATGGGAGACCTTATCCTAGCCTTTCTGTATCTACAGGGTCTATAAGAGAGCTGGAGAGGGACTTTGGATAAGGACATGGAGGGATTGGACAAGGGGGAATAGCTACAACTGAAGGAGAATAGAGTTAGATCAGATATTAAGAACAAAGTGTCGACTGTGAGGGTGGTGAGGTCCTGGCACAGGTTGCCCAGAGAAGCTGTGGCTGCCCCATCCCTGGAAGTGTTCCAGGCCAGGTTGGATGGGGTTTGGAGCAACCTGGGACAGTGGAAGGTGTCCCTTCCCATGGCAGGGGATTGGAACAAGATGATCTTTAGGGTCCCTTTCAACCCAAACCATCCCCTTATTCTCTGATGATTCTGTGATTTATGCAGTACACAGCAGGATGGAAGCTGCTATTTTTCTTCCCTCTAGTGATCACTGAGCTTCAAAGCCACAGAAATTCAAAACTGAAATACAACACTTCTCAGCAGCCCTTTGACAAGTGACTTCTCCAAAGGCAAAGCAATGACCAAAGAAAATTATGCAAATGCTTGGAATGATTGGAAAGCACGAGAGGAAGAAGGAGTCAAATTGTGCAGGAAGTAAGAGAAGTGCAGGGGAGATTCTATTGAGGAGAAATAATTAAATGAAAAGGCAAATCATCCTCTCCTGGTCTGTGTGGGTCGAGGGTTTTCAGGGAATGGACAATCAAAGGGTTGCTTAATGTGTATCAGGAGTTTCTTGGCTTTGATCAATTGTCTGAAATAATTGGCAGCTTCTTCACATTATCTCATGTTTGGATCCATTATTAAAACTGTAACTCAAGCTTTGAGGCCTCAGCCAACACAGGCTTCCATGACTTGTGGGTGTTTTGCATTTACATGGGGAATAAGAGGCCATGTCCTCTTCAAAGGGCTGGAAACCTGCTTGGAATACAGGAGCACAGAGCAAAGGCAGAGAAGCTTGACTTGAACACAGAAAACTCAGCATCAGAGGGAAGGACTAAATGCTGACCATCTGGTTCCTCCACAGAAATGCTTTAGGCCAAGCCATGGTTCCATCTGAGGTGTAAAATCCTCTCAGTCAGTTTTTGCTGAATTTTCTGGAAGAGGATGAAGGCACAGAAGGAATTGCTGGGTGTGAGTTGCTGCCTGTGAAATAAACTCCCTTCTGACCTGCAGTCACAGAATCATAAATGGCCTGGGTTGGAAGACACCTCAAAGACCATTTAGTTCCAACCCCCTTGCCATGGACAGGGACATCTGAGATAGGGAAGGGTTGATATTTCAGGGCTGACACATAATGTTAGTTATCAAAAGAAAGTGATTTAAAAGCTTGGTCTCATTGAGTCACTCAGTCCAGCTATGCCAAGACAGTGCAAATCAATTGGTGTATAAAAGCTCATCCCTGTTCAGTCCCAGACAGGGCTTTGGACCCATTATAAGAATCAGTAAAGACAAAAGTAAATAGAAAATGGATCACACTGCATAGATAATCAGCCAAAGAGTTCTTTTCCATGGTAATTAATTATCTTTCTTAAGTAAAGCAGCTGATTTCCCTGAGCTTAGATGTGTGACCAGAATAATTTATCTATTCCCAGCAAAGCATCTCATAGACTTGTTGCACTGAGGTATTGGTGGAGAAAATGAGAATTCATGGAGGCGATGGACAAAAAAAGATGCTGGGAGGTAAAAGACTATGATGGGAGCAGGGCACGAGTCAATAATAATGCTCCTCAGTTAAGCTGAATATTTACTTAATATTTTTATTTGAAGCCTTGGAATGAACAAAAAGAAAGAAGTCGTGTTTGCCAATAAAAGATTTGGAGGTAAAACTTTGAAGGACGTTGTCAATAGAGAGAAGGATTGAGACATCATCCAAGGAGAACTAGATTCCTGGGGAGAGCAGGGAGAGGAACAGATTAACATTTCAGAGTACAAAGCTCACGGTCAAGCTCAGTTCAAAGCTCCTGCTGCAGCCTGGGAGGCTCAACAGATGGGAGCGACAAGGGACAGAGGTTTGGATGCATTCAGGACAATCACCAACCAGAGGAAAATAAAATA
This sequence comes from Calyptomena viridis, assembly GCA_013390005.1. Classification (NCBI taxonomy): domain Eukaryota; kingdom Metazoa; phylum Chordata; class Aves; order Passeriformes; family Eurylaimidae; genus Calyptomena; species Calyptomena viridis. The sequence continues at coordinate 8,849 of WEIV01018096.1, forward strand.
CCAAGTGTGGGGTGGACCAGGAAAGACCTTTCCAGAAGTAGCAAAGAAGAGGAGATGATATTTTGCAAGAATGTGGTAAAATTCCTTTGGAATCCTGTGCATGTGCAGGCACCTAGGGGTCCTAGGTTTGCCCAAAATCCTGGTGCCTCCTTGGTGGTAAGACCAGTGTAACCAGTCACTCATGGTCAGAGAAGGATTCCAGTTGGGAAGGCCTATGAAAAGCTCAGAAAAACTCTGGACAGGGTTTTTTTAACAAGGACTGGCTGGAAGTTTAGTCTGTTCGAAACATGTCAAGAGGATCCTGAGTGTTGGTAATGACTTGCTGAAGGGAAGGAGGGAACAGCAAAAAAAAAGAATTCTTTGCCCTGAAGGGCACTGATTGTGTAGGAGTCCCTGACTATAAAGCTAGAAATGAGAAAAAAACTAAAAAAAAGGAGGTTAAAATGGGATTTCCAACTGGAAATGTGGTATTTCTGAGCTGAGGGAGAGCTGGGCAGACAATGACATGGTTGGTTCAGGAGAAAGACACAAATAAAGGCTGGTAGAGACAGTCACACTCCGTGGGCTACAGGACAGGGTGTTCCTCCTGCCCCAGCTCCATGTTCCCATGTCTGGCCACCAGTGAGGTGGTGAATTCCCAGCAGGCACAAACACACATGGAATGTACAGACACACCCAGACACACCCTCAGCACAGAGATGCCTTTACCAGCATCCCATTGACTCACACAACACTCACATAACCGTGGAGAGCATGGATGGCTTCATCCTCTTCTTCCCAAGTGACCAGGATGGAAACTGTAGGGATATTCACACCCAACACGAGTCTCCAGCAGTTGGGCTTGGTCCATTCAGCATCTTCCCCCAGATCTTATTCCTCTCCAGAGTCTGGCATGAAAATCCTTGAGCTCCTGGGCAGGTGACCCCAGGACTCCTGCCCTGCTCACAGCCAGCCTGGCTTGCAGCAAATTGCATTAACACAGGCTCAGGATAGAAATAATAAAGCAAATCAGCATAAAGAATCCTTAGGAATAACATCCAACGTGTGTGATCAGGGGCAGGGCTGGACCTGCATCCTGAGAGGTGTGAAAGTCCTTTTCCATTCATCAAGCACTAAATCCATTGTTGTTAGCACAGGATTACTTGATGCTACTGTGTTCAAAAGAGGAAAGTGGTGAAAATTTAACCAAATAACACCTTCAGCCAAGGGTCCAGTCTGGACTCAGCTGTGGGTTTCTCCTGTCTGTGGAGGAGTAGCTCAGTCTCAGGACCTCTTTGGGTGACACAAACCACAAAATCTGGCAGCAATAAAGAACCCTGGGCAAAATTATATTGAAGGAAGAGCTTCCCAGAAGAAACAGGGCTGCCTTTAGAGCATGACTGCTCTGTAACTTCCTTTTTGGGGGATTGATTGCTAGAAATCTTGGAGTGTAAAGGACTGTTATTAATCACTGCAAGTAATAACCTTTCCATACCAAGTTAAACTGTTTTGACTGGCATGTGGAAATCCAGGGATTGTCAAAAATTGGCAAATAGAGAGACTTTCTGTTCAAAGTAACTGAGCCTGTGTGTCCCTGCAGAGTATCTGGAGTAGGAGACCCAAATTCCTGTTCCTTTCTGCTTATCTGAGTTCATAATCCCAGTGGGTACTTGGAGCAGCACAGGCTGGAATTACCTGTGACTGGTTTAGAAACCCCATCCTAACTTCCACTCTTAATTTTTCCCTTTCTTGTCTTTATAATCAGGGACTTTTACACCATCAGTGCCCTTCAGGTTAAGGAATTCTTTCTCTGTTTTGCTGTTCCCTCCCTCCCTTCAACAGTCATCACTGGAAAGGAATGGAAGGGATCAAAATATCTTATTTTACCCTGTCAATGAACCCTAACTCTGTTAAGAAAACAGACTCCTTATTCTTCCAAAGCTTTCCAGAGACATCTTTCCTTTAGGAGATCAGGATGGCTTTCTCTTTGGCCCCTTGGGAGTCCTTCAGCAGGGGACTGGAAATAACCCAGGACCTTAATAATTCCATTGTATTCCCAACCTGTCCTCTGGATATGGGCAGGCTCGTACCAGCCTTGCCCTGTTCAGGTCCCCATAGACTCTGAAAAAGTGGAAAAGGAATCAAAGTGGTGCCATTTCCCTGTCCCATCTCTCCTTCCAGGAAGAGCTATGGAGAAGAAAATCAGGGAACACTGAAGGATAGAGAGGAAAAGAAAGAGGGAACATTTTTTTGCCTTTCCCAGGCTTGACTAATTATAAAACTTCTTCGAAAGGCTCCTACTGAGCAGGTGAGGGGCTGAGATGAAACAGCAACTTAATCCATGGGGATGAACCCCATCAATGATCCAATTATTTCAGATTTGATATCTTTTGTGTTTTGAGTTGGCAATTCCCAGCCCTGTGTGCAGAGATGGACAGCACTTTGCACCAGTGAATTTGGGAGGGGGGGGGGCGTTGGAGAACAGTGCCTTGATTTACAAAGGAAAGCGATTAGCATATAAATTGGTACCATAGGTTAGGGAGCAGCTCGGCCAGAGTTGAATGAATCAGCAGGGGTGGGACTGCGGGGAGGAGGCAAATTAAAGTCTCTGCTCGTAGGGCTCACTTTGCAGTGGCTGCGAGAGAAAATGAAAGTCGTTTTTTGTGTCGACTTTATTTATCTTTTATTATTTTTCACTTGATGCTGCTTTAATTTCTCCCTCTTTCTCTCTTCTCCTGCCACCCCTCTGACCCTTTGTCAATCACTCGTTCTGTGATGGGGTCTCACATGCCCACCCAGCCCTGCAGAGCCTGGTTATTTCTCATGTAATGTGACTGGTGAAATCAGTGCACACCTTCCTTCTTCTTTTTCTTGGATGTTTTGTCTTTGTGTCCCATCCCCTTTGTCCTTTCTTCTTAAACTCTCATCTTTTCCACAGTGTTTTTTTAATGTGTTTTCCTGATGCACCTCTCATTCCCTCTTCCCTTTCTCATGAGAAAGGCGAAACTCCAGGTGTACAAAGACAATAACAGCTGAGGTGCTTGGTTTCCTTGTGCTGTTCCAGTTATATTCCTCTCTCTGTGCTTGGAAATTACCCTTTAACAACACACTTCTTTGTGTTTGAGCTCTGGAGAATACATTCTGTACTTAGTGGTGGCAGAGTGTCCCTTGGATGGACACAGACCTGGTATTTATCCCAAAATGCAGGAGGCACCAGTGGTGAGCCATTGTTCCTGTTGTCCAGCTGCACACATGGAATAAACCAACCTCCAGGACACAAAGCTGTTGCAGTCAGGGAATCACTTTTTCATGGTCGTGTCCTGCTCCAGGTTTTCTCCCTTTTCACCCTTTCCTTCCTTTCTCATTCCCTACTCAGTCTCCCTGAAACAAACTCTTCTAATGATGCCTTTCCTTGATGAGAAAAATCCTCCCTCCCAGAAATTGGCTGAATAGAAATACAGATTCCTAAACATGTAGATTGGAGGGAAACTCTGGAAAACTCTGGTCCAACTTATCTGCCTTCCCTGGGGAGCCCACATTGCATAACTCTGTCCCACCATATCTCCATTATTTCAGGAATCCTGTGCAGCAGATCTCTGTCTCATTTCTTGTTTTCCAGCCATTTGAGCACAAACCTGGGAAGAGGATTATTTTCTAACCTATTTTTATCCTTTCTGGGGCCTTTCTTTCCCCATTCCCTTTCCCTTAGGTACTTACTACCCTGTCCTTCAATTCCCTGAAATAACCATCAGTTGATGCCACCATCCTCTGAAATATTTAATTTCAAGCCATCTTTTGCATACTGGGAAGATTGTTGGAAAAGATGTTTTTATGCTGCTTTATGAAATGGGTCCCATCTCCTATAGGGGTTCCTGAAAGAGGGACTTTTCCCTTAAAACACAAGTGGTGCCTCCTGGGGTTTTATAAGCAAAAGGATCAGGCCATTTTTGCAGGAACCAGCCTGCCAGGGAAAGCACAAAGAAGCTGTTGACTACAGTGACCCCAAAAAGCTACCAAAGCAACTAGTTTTCTAACTCACTAAAGGTTAGAGACAATACAAATGTCCCAGGGCCTGCTCAAATCTCTGTTCTGGTTCAATCAAAATGATGTAATTTAGGTTGTCCATTAAAAAATACAGATTTAGAGGTTAATGCACTTAAGCCCCCAGCCATGCTGAGGTTTTACAAGAGGCTGTTGGGCTCCATACCCTGTCCCAGGAGCTGTGCTTTGATCCAGCTTTATTTCTGTATACATTGATCAAAGATGAACTTAGGCCCAGAAAGAAGCAGCTCCTCTTGCATTTATGTACATTCATATTTAGTCACTGTGGGCAGCAGCACAGAGCAGGGAATATCTCCAGGCTGCCTTATGGGCCACAAGAGCATCTTCCTGCTCTCCTAGTTTTATTCAGAGGAAGGTGATTTCAAAAGAAAAATTGGTTTAATAAAGAGCTGCACCAGCCCTGAAGTAGCTGTACATTTATCTGCACATATTATAGATTTAATTTGGTCCATGCAAAACCAGGAGAAACCCGATTTTAAAAGTCATAGAATGACTTTGGTTGGAAGGAATCTTGAAGACCATCTTGTTTCAACCCCCCTGCCAGTCAGGGACACTTCCCACTATCCCAGGTTGCTCCAAGCCCTGTCCAGCCCGGCCTTGAAACTTCCAGGTATGGGGCAACCACAGTTTCTCTATGGATGAGAATGGGTGAATCCAATAAAAAGGGTTCAATGGGAAGATGCTGCAGAGAAACGGGATGAAACTGCTCCTGCAATCCTGAATTACAGCTGCCCTTGACAAAGGCATTAAACAGGACTTTAAACAGCTTTAAACAGGAGTTTTTTGCCTTATCAAGACAGGTGGGATTTTTTTTTTCACTTTCAAGCATAGATCAGACAAATTAATCAGTTTATTCTCTCATTAATCTTTCATGTATAAAGTTCCTGGTATGATTTTTCACCCTGAAATGAACCACCTCGGCCCCATCAGCTGAGCTGTAACATCGATGTGAAAGGAAAACCAACAGAAATGTTTCCCCTGAGCATTCAAAGGGAAGAGAGTTGTAAATACAAACCCAAACAGCCTTTTCCAGAGCAATGGAAAGCCTCTTGCTTGAGTTAAATGATCAGAGCCCAGGTGGTGGGCTGGCACACATGTCCTTGGAGAAGAGCTTTTGGAAAACTTGCCCTTTTGTGGTGATCTATAATCTCAGCCCCAAGGCTTTGGGCAGAACACTTGTTATTGAATTGGGTGCAAACACTGGCACCTGAGCTGGTGATTCCAAACCCCTTGAGTAGCCCACAGAGAGCTACTCAGCCTTAGCAATAGAGTTTGGAACATCCTTACACAGACACTCAAGTCACTTGAATCACTTATACACCTTTTTCTCTGTGCACTCTAAAAAGGGTGACCAGGTCATAGGGAGACAAACTGCAATTCCATAAATAAATACGAAATTAGTCCAGTTCTGTTTCCAGTTTCTTTGTGATCAACTCTGTTTGTGCTTCTCATTAATTGTGTGTTATCAGATTGTTTCAGAGGAGTGCAAATGATTGAAGGATCATAGATTCATGGAATGGTTTGAGTTGGAAAAGACCTTAAACACCATCCAGTTCCAACGCCCCTGCCATGGGCAGGGACACCTTCCACTAGACCAGGTTACTCAGGGGTTTAGATGATCTTCAAGGTCCCTTCCAACCCAAAATATCCTATGATCCTATGAAATACAAGCTTTCCTGGGATGCTTTCCAACAAAACAAGGGCACTTCAGCTGGCTCTGATCCTTACAGAGGGATCAGTCAGGACTGTACTTTTCATGCTCAAAACTGATGCCAATAAGGAATCAACTGATGAGTTCATGGCATTTCTGAAGTGGCAAATATGACCTGTGCTTTGTTTGTTTCCTCTTTGGTAAATCCAAGCCCTGGACTCTTGGGTGTGTTGTTCCAGGCTTCCCAAGGAAACGGTGGAGTCACCAGCCCTAGAAGTGTTCAAAAAAGGCATAGGTATGACAACTATAGTTTAGTGGGAATGGTGTTCAGTCAAAGGTTGGACTTGATGATCCTGGAGGTTTTTTCCAACCTAAATGATTCTATAATTCTATGTTTCTGTAGCAGACGTGTTCCTCCATATCTTTCCCATGACATATGGAAATCTAACTGGGAATCTCGTATTTCAGGTCATAAACACTGTGCTCTGTCTACACAAAGGAGTTGCATTTTATCCTCTATTCTGAGATAAAAGGTCCCTCAAATCAGCAGAAATTCACCCTGTCAGCTCTTGTCCTTAGCTTGATCCCTATTCCCAGGTATAAAATGTGTCCTTTCAGCACTGGAGGTTAATGTTGCATCAGGCAAATGGAATAAGTTGTTTATTCATCCTGCAGGTGCCACTCCAGTACATCAGGATACAATTTCTTTCTAAGATGCACTTTGAAATCTTGTTGAGCCCCACATGACATTATAGTGAGTCTTTTGGATGAAGAAAGACTGAGATAAACTTCAATTGCCAACACAAATGGAGGTTAAACATCAGGTTATTTTGCTCCCTGTCAATTGTCATCTTAGGAAAATGCTCCTATGGCTTCCCTGTAATTTAGACTCCCTTGCCTGTCCCCTTTTCCCAGGTGCCCATCATTCCCCAAGGAAATTACAGTAGCGTGTCAAGATTCAGAAAAAAAAGTCTTCATTTACTGAATTCCAATACTGGGGTTCTTAATAAAAAATCAATCTGACAAAATCTTTTAGCTTTTCCCTTTTTTTAAAATCCCTTTGTCCTACCAGGGCATTCCTCTCAGGATGCATTAAGATTTACCATCTCATTTTCTAGCAGTTTATTGCTGAGTTACACATGGGAGAAGATTATTCTACCAAGTGCTTACTAGTAAAGAGTTCTGCTGGTGATGTGAAAAGAAAGACCATTACAAGGAATTCCCCTAAACACTAAGAAAAGTTCAATATGCATGTAAATGTAAAGAAAAAAAGTGGTTTAAAATATGTTATATAGAACGAGAGGGACAGCATGGAGTGGTTTTCATAGGTTGCAGAAACCGATTTTATTATCTGGGATTTTTTCTGTCAAAAATCTCTTTCATGCAGAAGATGATGATTCCTTCCCTGGCAAATGTAGGAAGAAACTCACACACCTGAGGAAGAGCTCCAAGGAGTTTCTTCTTTTTTATCAAATCTTCTGTCTCATTAAGCCAAGATTTAATTTGTTCCTGTGCAAGGGATCCATAAGATATTGCAAAGCCTCAGCCTTAGTGGGTCTAAAAATATTTGGAAGATGTTCTGGGGAGTTTGGGTTGCTTTTATTGAGGCTTTTTTGGCAAGTGACAAGATAACCAAGCAACATCTATATTTCAACCCATCTTTTTTGTTAAACTCTTCCTGGCAATACCTGAGTGGAATTTTGGGGTAGTTGGTTGGTTTGATGTTGTTTGTCTTAGGGATTTGGGGTTTTTTTTGGTGAGGTTTTTTGTTGTTGTTCTGAGTTTTGTTTGTTTTGATTTTTTTCTATTTATTTAACTAAATTTAAAAAAAAAACAAACTAAAAGGAGAAGAAAAATGGGCCTGCAAAGGATCAAATTTATCCCTTAAATGGTTTCAGTTGAGCTCAATTGAGTTATTCCCTTCAATCAGTAAAAACATCAAGTTATACACTGTATGATATAAATTCAGCATTGAAACATTTTGAAAATATCTAATATAATCATGTGGAAGAAAAATGCTTTGACTTCCCCCCTCTAAAAGAAATACAGAGTCTTTTTAGTTTTCAGCCTCCAGCTGAAAAAGGCTTTTCTGGAATATTTAACAACCTAAAAGTGAAGCAAAACCTTCAATTACAAGTGAAAAACCCATGAAAGTAACTCCTCAAACTGAACCAACTTAACTTTCAGTTCTCTACCAATCAAGCTGAAACCCACCCACTTCTTTCTTTGATTCAGACACTCATAGTGTGTAATTTTAACTTTCTGCTTCCTAGAAAACCTACCACTGAGAAACAATGGATGCTTAGTATACATCAGTATCAAGGCACATTTATTTATGCTCTGTATTTAGGGATCTTGTATGACAACAACCTGGGAAGAAGTGCCTTGTGACCATCTCATGCTGCAGCAGAAATGTCTTACATAAAAAGTTGAGGCACATGTTGATGAATAGCTTGGCCTGTGGGCTTCTAAGGAAAAATCCTGGAGAAATAAACTCCTTTTCTGACTCAGTGTCTAGACAGTGCTTTGTCACAGGAGCAGTCGACTGAATCATAGCAAGAGGCAGAATTTCAGCTTTTAATGGCCAACATTTGTTTTCCTCTTTATTTCAACAAAATCACAGAATCATGGAATGGTTTTGGATAGAAGGGATCTTAAAGATCATCCAATTTCAGCCCCCTGCCATGGGAAGGGATACCTTCCTGTATCCCAAGTTGCTCCAAACTCCATTCAATCTGGTCTTGGATGCTTCCAGGGTTGGAGCAGCCATAGCTTCTCTGGAAAACCTGTTCCAGGGTCTCATCTCCCTCACAGGGGGAATTTCTTCCTTATATCCAATCTAACTCTGTCCTCCATCAGCTTAAGGTCATTATTCCTTGTCTTGTTGCTCCAGACCTTTGTCCAAGCCCCTCTCCAGCTCCCTTGAAGCCCCTTTAGGCTCTGGAAGGGGCTCTAAGGTCTCCCTGGAGCCTTCTCTTCTCCAGGCTGAACACCCCCAGCTCTCCCAGCCCATCTCCAGCCCTCAGAGCGTCTCTGTGGACACCTCTGAATTCCCTCCAACACTCTTGCTTTGACCTGCTCGGGGAAACCTATTTTTCAGACACAGAATCACAGAATACCAGGTTGGAAGGAGCCCCAAGGATCATCTGGTCCAAGCTTTCTTGGCAAAAGCACTGTCTGGACAGAATGGCCAAGCACCATGTCCAGCTGAGTCTTAAACTATTAGGGAATCTACCACTTCCCTGGGGAGATCATTCCATGGCTCATTTTTCTCATTCTGAAGAATTTTCCTCTTGTGTCCAATCAGAATCTCCCCAGGAATAACATGTACTCATTACCTCTCATCTTTTCCATGTGACTGCTCATAGAAAGGGAATCTCCTTTTTTTAACCACCCTTTAAATACTGGAACATGGTGATAAGGTCTTCCCTAAACCTTCTTTTTTCAGTGTCTCAGTATTTCTTCACATATCAGGTTTCCCAGGCCTTTGATCATCTTTCTGACCCTCCTGTGGACCCTCTCCAGTGTGTCCACAACTTTTTTGGGTAATGGGGACCAAAACTAACCACAGTATTCCAGGTGTGGCCTGCCAAGCACTGAGAAGAGTGGAATAATGACTTCTTTTTGTCTGCTGGTGGTGCCCTTGTTGAGGCAACCCAGAATCCTGTTGGTTTTTTGTCATGGCATCACAAAGCTCATTCATATCGAGTTCATTCATATTGAGTTCATTGCCCACCAAGATCTCCAGGTCCCTTTCCACAGAGCTGCTCCCCAGTTGGGTGAATCTAAGACTGTGCTGCATTCCTGGATTATGTTTTTCCAGACTTCACGTATGTATTTGTTGAACTTCATTAGGTTCTTGTTAACCAGGTCTTCCTGAAGGGTGGCTCTCCCAAAATGTTGACTTCCCCACTCAGTCTGGGGTCATCATATTTTTCTTACAACACAACCAGCTCAAAAGGTCTAAAAAATGTTTCAGACATATCTCAACAGACTCCAGTGAGACAGGATTAGTCATTCCTCTTGCATTAGTGAAACTCAGATGGGGCAGGTTGAGTGAAAAGACAATAATCCATATTGCTGTCCCTGCCCGTGGTGGGGGGTTGGAACTAAATGATCTTTAAGGTCCTTCCAGCCCAAACCATTCTATGATTTGATGATTCTACAATTCATGAATACTGTAGGTCACACAAATTGAACAAAAATCATTAAAATCTGCCCAACTGAGCTCACTAGGAGCCACATGTGTTGCTGCTTGTTTGCACCAAGAGAAGCAATTAAGATGCATCTCAGGTATTGACTTGACTTGTCTATTCTTATCCTTCTTCCATTATTTACAACTCTTATAGCATTTGCAGAAAAATCTGCTACATTAAGATTCCCATCCCATAGTAAGGACAGGTTTTCACCCCATCCTTTGTAAATCAGGTTTGCACTGGCTCTGTGTGAAAAGTATTATATATCACACTCATTAACAGAGCACATGAACACATGGCTGGGAAGATAAGACCCTTCAAGAAGAGGAGAAGTGCTGAGGTGGCAGCCTGCCTTCCCTGCTAAGGAAATGTCAGGAAAACTCCAGCACAATGAGATTCTTCAATCATCTTCCCCAATAACCCATTCCACTCCCTAACTATCCCTCTGAGTCTCTCTCCTTCTCTCCTGTGTTTGGCATTTTGAAAAGCAACAGCAAATTATGAATTCACAGGAAGGTTATTGAGCTATTCAGCAGCGTCCAGGAGGGCTGGAAAAATTTCTTTCATCCATCTTGCATTAAGTATAAGCTCTACAAACATTGCCAGGAGGGCAAGACTCTGAATTCACAAATCAGTGAATTATTCCATCTCTTTTAACACAAAATATCTCCATCTTCCCTAAGTTTTCAGATGCAGAAGAGGAAATGCTGAATTCCTGCATTCAAAAATGGATGCTGGCATTTCTTCTGTGAGTTAAGAAATATGTTCTTAAAAAGTTACACTTTTCATTTGAGCAAGTGATGAGACCTTTATCTTCTGCCAGGATATTTCAGGCACAAAACCAGAAGTTCTGGCTTTTCGAGCTCGGATTAGAGCTGCATCCACATCTTTTGAGCTGATTGATTTTCCTGCCTGTAATTTCCTGGCACATGTTGTGCTGCATCTTTATAACTAATATTTGTTGGTGGATGCTTGTTGTCGCTGGGAGCTGAGGAACTGGAGCAGAGTTTAATGTGCCACTTATCATTTTCAAAGTGCTGTTATTGCCTTTCTATCAGTGTCTTCACATGAGGCTGCAGCATCAAAACTGCAGAGGGACTTTGCAGTAGTCAGCACTGATTCCGAGGGAATATGTGTTTTCATCCCATGCCAGCCTGGGTAGATTCCAAATAATATTTACCAAATCTTCTGTGTTGGATTGGGAACTCCTCAATGATATTGATAAATGAGAGCAGTCCACTGGTAGATGAGAATAGACCCTGAGATACTGGATTTTCAAATCTGCCAATACTTTTATTTTCTCAACAAGATTCATTCTTAAATTAGTGACAATTTCCTGGGTTTATAAATTAACAAAGAGCCTGAAGGGTGTTTGAGGTTTTGATGCAGAGGAATAGTGGAAGGAACTGAAAAGACGGGATGATAATTTTCTCATTTTCCCCTCTACAAAACACAGATATTTAGCATTTGAAACAGCCTCTCATTTCTAAATTTTCTTCATTTCACAAGAAGAGAAAGAGCATCGTCGAAACATTTCCCCAGTTCAAAGCACTGAGTGACTTGAAACATTTCCTTTGGATCTGACAGTTTTTTTGGTTCCCTTCCAAGCAGCAACAAAACTATTCTTGTTAAGAAAGTGTCAGTGAAGCCATAAACAATTTTTCCTGCTGTGGGTGAGTGGAGTCTGCCTGTGCTGCCACCCAGCTGTGCCCTTGTGCTGCCACCCAGCTGTGCCCTTGTGCTGCCACCCAGCTGTGCCCCTGCTGGGACAGTCGGTTCTCACTGACAATAAAACCCATCTCAACAGCAAAGGGACACCTCTCACCCTTCAGGTCTCTCCAAACAGTGTTTATTCCCTCTGGGAGTTAAATATTCCTTAGGGGAAAATGTTGAACATGCCCAAAGTTACACAGGATCTGAGAAATTTTGTGCACTGCAATGTCCATTCCTGGATTGGCAAAGGGGAAGAGTGTTTGTCAGGCCCTTTCTCACAGCACAGATGTTTTATCCCGAGGTTCCTGCCCCTCTCTGTGAGCAAAGGACATGAACCAGGAAGATTGGTGGTAATTAACCATCTCCAAACCCAGGAGATCAAACAGCACCTTCTGTACCCCTGGGCCCTGAGCTTAGCAGGGAGCAGACACACGGATGAGCTCAGGTTTGGAATTCTGAAAACCAGGAATTCACTTAAAATCAACAAATCATTAAGGTTGGAAAAGGCCTCCAAGTCCATCCTTTGACCCAATACCATCAGACCCACTAAACCACAATGCAAAGCATCACATCTACTCCTTTTTTGAACCATTCCAGGAATGGTGGATCCAGCACTTCCTTGGGCAGCCTGTTCCAATGCTCAGCCACTCTTTCACTGAAGAAATTTTTCCTGATATTGAATGTGATCCTCCCCTGGCTCAGCTTGAAGCCATTTTTCCTTGTCCTTTTAGTTTGAGTGGGAAGGAGAATGTTTTTGCTCACGACCTGAAATTGTCTGTGCAAACTCAGATGAAAATCAATAGCACAACCTCTACTGATGTCAAGGCTTCCCCCACTAGGTTTTCCTGCTCGGGAAAACCCCTCAGGAATGGTTTGGGATGAAATGCCAAATCTGTCTGCCATAAATTCTTCACCTCCTTCTTTTCCCCTTTCTTCTGCAGCTGGAAATGGAAAGTTTTCACTCTTATTGTCATAATATGACCACCTGTCCTCCAATATCTTCACATCTGCCACTAAAGGGTAAAAAATCAAAGTAGGAGTGTAGATTAACGAAGCATCTTATTGGCTTTACCTGGAAGGTGCTGCAGATTAGACAATTACCATTAAAAGTTTTTAGTCTACACAACATTCCTGAAAATGAGAGTGATTGTGGACACCCAATCCCTGGAAATGTTCAGGATGGGGCTTGGAGCAACCTGGGGTAGTGGAAGGTGTCCCTGCCCATGGCAGAGGGTTGGAAAGAGATGATCTTGAAGGTTCCTTCCAAGCCAAACCATTCCATGATTCCATGATTGTGGCTCAGTGGGTCACTTCAGACATCAACACATGAAAGCAGACTATTTCATAAATAGTATCTCTTACCCTTAATAAGGAATATACTTAAATGAGTCATTTCCTGAGGACTTCCTATTAAAATAGGAACAAATAAATCAAATGAAAATAAATCCATCACTGAGAGTGAAATCTCCTTTGCCAGTGTGAGTTGAGGTGTGGAAGCAGCTGCTCTTCAGGAGTATTAAGGAAGATCCACGTGGAATATGTAAGAGCCTGAATGTCTCTTGGGATGACCAGGTGTGTCCTGTAGGAGCAGATGTTATCACTATATAAGAATGAAAAAGAAAAGAAAGGAATAAAAACTTGGTCCTCCAGAATGACCCAGGGAAGTCTCTTTGCCTTGGCCAAAATCCTCTCTTTGGGTTCCTTTCTTCAGGCTTTGCTTGAAGTGGCTTCTGTACTTCTCAAGCAAAGAGGAGTTTGTTTTTTCTCACTCAGAAGCAATGACATGCATAGAAATTCCTGGAAAGGACAGGAAGATTTGGAAATAGGATATCAACATGCTTCACACTGTGGGAAAACCATTTGGCATTCACTTGTAATTGGGAGCTACTCTTGAATAACTACACTCATCCTCATCCTTCTTACCCCTCCCAACAGCCACCTGAGGGCTTAAAATTAACACAACTGCCCATAACTGCGGGAAAGCAACAGGAATTGTGACCTACAGGGCAAAAGAAAGGCAAACTGTGGCTGCACACTGGGAACAGTGAGGTCTTATCATAAAAACACTAAGTCCAGCAAAATGTTATTTCATTGTGACTGAATAAGGAAAGAACAATTCCTGCTAAATCATCTTCACTACAGAGCCCTTTGGGAGGAAATTCTACCTGAAAATATGAGGTGCTTCACTGACAAACACTAAGCAGATTTTAGTGCACCCAGTTACGGCTAAAATTTCAACAGATGAGATGTTCTGTTGCATTTATTTTCCTCCTGCAGTGCTCAAAACACTGTTCTTGGATTTATTCCTCAGCTCTGACTCTCACAGTCACAGTGACACAGCACAGTGAGAAAGCTGGAACAGAAATGGAAAAGAAAGATTTGAGGGCACAATGGAGAGGGAAGGAAACTCCAAAGGGATATTAAAATGTAAATAATAAGTGTCACCTAAAATGTCCTCTTGGGCTGAGTCATTGGCACAAAAAGAAGCCAGGTCATACAAGGAGCAGTCAGAATAATCTGGGAATCAATGAATTAAAATCAGTGGCCTTGCTGTGACCACTCTTGGCTCTAATTCCTGGTATTTGTGGCTCCTCCATTATTCTTTAGCTGCTGTAACAAGGTGAGAAGAGAAAGATTTCAGTTGCCTTTGTACCTGCAGGGCTGTAGCATTGGAATGAGCAGCTGTTGAAAGCAGGGGGAATCTCAGATCCAATTTGCCTCTAAATTAAGTTTATCCCCACGTGCTGCATCTATTCTCTGCCCCATTAAGTCTCGCACAGTCTTTGGTGCCCTTTTAGCTTTTACATGGAATTTAAGACAGGAGAGATTTTTTAATATATTAAATCCCTTTACACAGGGAAGGATAATTCACATTATCCCTTCAGCTCTGCAACATGCAACAACATTGTGATTCGTGAGATGTAGTTGCTAAAGGTGTCACAGTTCACAGCTCACAGGTACCCAGGTCACAGCCTGGTTCAATAAGCTGATATTCATAAAGAAAATGAGTCTCTCCATGTCCATCCTCACAGAAGATGCTCTGCATCCACAGACATTTTGTCCAAAAAGCCTCAAAATGTGAGGAAACACCTTAAATACTTGATATTCCCTTCTAATTCTGAACCATAAAGATACTGTGCATTTTGCTTTTATTTTTAAAGTCTTTAGTGGTAGTGCCCATTCTTAACCATGATAGTTCCAACTTAACCTAAAGACTTCCCAGGTGTAATGAGAAACCATAGACCAGCCTTTCATAAACCCCAACCCCATAATTCTTTGTCACAAGGGTAAATGAAAAAATAACACTTTATTTGCCTTCCCCCAAAATTTCTGCTGCCTCAAAATTTGCAGGATCTGTAGGAAGATCAGGAAAAACAGAAGACAAGCAGGATTGTTGTGATGCATTTAGAAAACAAAGGTGATTTGAGGAGAATTTGTTTCTTGGGACATCTTCCTCCACTTAAGCAGTGTGGATTTTGGGTGTGGTTGTACCACAGCCAGTCATTGCAGTACATCCATCCCCATCCACTGATTCCCAAGTGTTCTTCCATGCTTTTGGCTGTTGTTGGTAAGGAGTTTTGACTTCAGAGGAGCTGTCAGAGCCTCTCTGGGATGAGGGCTGGTTCTTGCTGAACAGGCTGAGAGAGTNGCTTCAGAAGAGCTGTCAGTGCCTCTTGCTGAACAGGCTGAGAGAGTGGGGGTGTTCAGCCTGGGGAAGAGAAGGTTTCAGGGAGACCTTAGAGCCCCTTCCAGTGCCTAAAGGGGCTCCAAGAGAGTTGGAGAGGGACTTTGGATAAGGCCATGGAGTAACAGGGCAAGGGGAATAGCCTTAATCTGAAAGAGGGCAGGGTTAGATTAGATATTAGGAAGAAATTCTTCCCTGTGAGGCTGGTGAGGTCCTGGCACAGGTTGCCCAGAGAAGCTGTGGTTGCTTCATTCTTGGAAGTGTCCAAGGCCGGGTTGGATGGGGCTTGGAACAACCTGATCTAGTGGAACTTGATGGTCTTTAAGGTCCCTTCTAACCTAAACCATTCCTTGATTCTATGATTCTATTACTCTATGATTTGTGATCCTCAATGCTCTACTCCTGGACCTGCTCTGGGTTTCTGCAACGAGTTCAATATGCTCAGAAATTCTGCACTTCCAGAGCTCCAGGTTTTGTGCTTGTTGCATTGGCTTCAGTGTTTATAACATAAATGATAGATCCAGGGACAGGGACAGGTTTCCTTTATGACTGTAACACTGCAATGTCCAGGACAGGAGTTCTGCTCACCTTCCCTGCATTTCATGGAATCAGAGAATGGTTTGATTCGGCTTGGAAGGGACCTTAAAGAGCATCTATTTCCAAGCCCACTGCCATGGCAGTGATACCACCCACTGAACCAGGTTGCTCAGTGCCCCATCCAGCCTGGCCTCGTACAGGTGCCCCCTTCCACCCTTGAAGACAGGACAGCAAAGGAGAAGAGGCCACAGCCCTGTCGGATGTGACTCCGTGTTCTCCAGCAGTTCCAGTGGAACTGAAGTACTGCAGCTTCCCCCATAAATAAAAGAACAATATTCTGACACTTAATTGCACTCAACTTTTGACCCTCGGCTATAGAAGAGAACAGATCTTTAATGTGAGGTGGTGGAGGGATTATGTGATTGCTGTTCTGAGGGTCTGCAAGGGAATAGTTAATCCTTGGCTCTGCTTGGGAATGCTGTGATTTAAACACACCGAGGGGTTGGGTTCAGCTTGTTTTCTCAGCATGAGAAGTGACACAATTCTTGTGTTATTCTTTGGCCTCTTGTCTGATGGTGTGTCCCACTGTTGTGACTTATTTATCACTTTAACCAGGCATAACAAATAGCTTTATACTGATGTTTTTCCTGGTGTCTGATTGCCTGGAAAACAAGTGTTCCTCCATGGCTCCAGAAGGCAGCAAACTGCAGCCAAAGGAGTTTGTCCAACACCCTCATGATTCCCTTAGGGTGGACAAAATACATTTGGTAATAAGAGGTTTTAGACAGTTAAGGGAATGTCTGAGACCTTCAGGAATGTCATTTCAGTTCCTAGGTTTTCTGTAGTTAACAGCTTTAATTGGGGATAAGGGCATTTCTGTGTTGCATTGGCTCTTTCTTTTGCCACCAGTAATGAGAAATGTCAAATTATTTGTTCATGTTTCACAATCCCAATTCCAGAGTGTCATAGAAACCATTTAAAAGATGATGGTTTGGATGGTACACAGATCTGGGTTTTGGAATCAACTCAAAACTTTAATGTGCTTCTTCTCTGGAAAGCTCCTGCTGCTGTTTTAGGTGAAGCTTCTGTGAAGCTTTAATATTCAGCCTTAGCAATGAATTGCTCCTGAATTTTCAAGCCTTCCCTTATTATGGTTATTTCCATATGGATAATGCTGTTTCCTTCCACCTCCCTGGGGTGCTGAGGTTCATCAGTTACCACAGAGATGTCAGTGCTTTAGAAACCCTAAAATCCAAGAGACTTCACGTGCACTGGAGCCCTTCCACCAGCTGAAAGGCTGAGGCAGAATATTCTGTCTGTGTGTAAAGCTTTATTACTCTTTGTGCCTTTAAAGAATAAAAACTTGAGGGATTCACAAATATTGGCTAAATGGCGACAAAAAGAGGGGTCAACGGGAGTCCATTTTTTTGATTAATTATATTAGGGGTGATTATATGAAACACAATTATGTCTTTTTTTATCTTTGCATGTTGTGGACAGCTCAGAGTGCAGCTCCTGCTACATCCTGAGATCTGTAGCTTTTCTGAGGAGCAGAGATGTCAGAATTAGGGGGAATTCAGAGCAATAGGATTTGCAAATACAGTTTCTGAACTTTTTAAGACCAGAAATCTGCTCTTTTTATCTCTGTATCACTCAACAAGGATCACAGCTGTGGGGTTGGTCTGGGAAAGTGTCACTGTGAGATGTTTTTCTGACACACTTCTTGTTTGCACTGCAATGTCTGACTCCATTTGCATCTGTATTTGAATACCTTACCTCTTAAAGTCCACATCCCTGTGAGTAAATCACTAAACCAAGCTTTCAGACTAGAAGATGGGATGAGAGTCTTCAGAGAAAGCTTCAGAACTGTCCTTCGTGCAATTTCTTATTTTCTTTTTCTTAAATATTTATTTTTGTCATTGTTTGTTGTTTATTACTTGAATATTTGTCTACATTCACATAAACACATTCACACACATTTCATTTCTTCATTAACTGCTTTTTCACATATTTATTTTATTTTACTAGATATGATTGTGCAAAAACCAAAACGTGGCTGTATTTCAAAGATCAATCCTTTCACTTAAATCTAACTCTGATTCTATCTTTGCATGTTGTCAGGTCCACCTTTGTGTGCTTGAGTTGCTACTAAAGGTCAGTGCTGTCACTAATCAGCTCTGGGAGAAAGGGTTGAAAAGGGTAAGATGACAGACAGGTATGGGAAGAATGTAAATAAAAAAAGCTGTGTCTTAACAGGACAGAAAATCAAATATTCCTCTATGTAAGTCTGTATTCCTTGTCATCTACATGATTCTGTATAGTGCATCTCCACAAACTGTTGCTGGGATATCCTTCACTACAGGATTTAGAAAAGTGGACTCTGAACTCCACTTTGTGGAGCTTTATTCCTCTTCATTCAAAACATTTTCTACTTTTAGTCCCAGGTCTAAGATGAATCTCTTGTCTTTGCATTTCTTGACCAACAAAGTTTCCTTAAATATTTTGGCTCTGCTTGTGCCATGTAAACCTACAGTACTCTGTGTATTTGGATAAAATCATGAAGAGTTTTAATATTTAAACCTGAGTTTCTGATACGAAAAGAAATAATAGACTCTTCTCCCACATGTGTAGATATATATTTATATAATGCTCTTTTCTCCCAGGTAACAAGGGACAGGACAACAGGAAATGGCCTCAAGTTGCACCAGGGAAGGTCTAGATTAGATATTAAGAAAAAGTTCTTCATGGAAAAGGTTGTTAAGCATTGGAACAGGCTGCTCAAGGAAGTGGTGGAGTCACCAACCCTGGAACTGTTCAAAGGACACGTGGATGTGGCACTTGAGGACATGGATTAGTGGTGGATGTGGTGGTGCTGTGCTGACAGACTTGATGATCTTGGAGATCTTACCCAACCTTGATGATCCTGTGATTCCATGATTCTGTGTTTCTGTGTTTCACTGAGTGCTCTCTTTCTAGAACTCTCTTTCTTGGCCATCAACAGGAGAATGAAAGCAACAAAAAAAAAGAGCTTTTGTATTCCATCACCTACCCCTCCCTCTCTGCAGCACCCACGTCTGGGCCAGTCCCTGGCCACTCAAACTGAACTGGCCAAAGTGCTCCTCATCCCAGGAGGATTCATGGATCACAGCCACACAGCTGCCTGTGGATAACAAAGCAGTGCATTCCGGGCACGTTCCCCAGTTATCACACTATTGTTTCCCAGGAGCTGCCAGAGGTTTAGTCAGCCTAGATCCAATTAAGATTGGGGTCACCCTGCTTAGCCATGGCATGATAAATGTCCTGCTGGATTTACAGCACCATCTCCCTGCAGATTGTCAGGATAAGCATTCCTGAGTGGACTTGGCTCACATCTGATGCTCAGTTGCTCATTGCCAGGCTTTGACCCCCCCTCCATAGCTCCATTTTGGGGCCTCTCTTCTTTACAAGAAATTGGGAAGGCTCGAACTGCAATGGAGAGTGAGGGCTTCAGTAGCCTGGATTATGAATTTGATTATTAATTATTATTATGATTATGATTTGCTATTAGAAAGAAATTCTTCCCTGTGAGGGTGGTAAGACACTAGCAAAGGTTCCCAGAGAAACTGTGGCTGCGCCATCCCTGGAAGTGTCCAAGGCCAGGTTGGAAGGGACTTGGAGCAATGTCGAAAGTGGAAGGTGTCCCTGCCCATGGCAGGGAGTGAAACGATCGGAGCTTGAAGGTCCCTTCCAACCAAAATAGTTCTGTAATTCCATGTAACTCATTTAATCTCTGTCTCTACCAGTCTTTCCCCTGATGGTTCTTCAGGTCAGAAGGTGACAAAGGTTTCTGGTGAGGAGCAGCCTCTTACGGCTCCATCTCTCTGAAGTACCCAGAAATGAAAAGCTTTTGCATCCCTGTTTGTGATCCATGTTTTATTAGGAAGTCCTCAGGAAATTACTCATTCAAGTATATTCCTCATTCACTAAAGAATGGGATATATATTTATAAAATAGTCCACTTTTCATGTGTTGATGTCTGAACTATCAATTGATCCACAGTCATAGAATCATAGAGTTATGGAATCATAGAATGGTTTGAGCTGGAAGGGACCTTAAAGATTATCTCATTCCCATGGGCAGGGACCCCTTCCACTATCCCAGCTTGTTCCAACTTGTCTAGCCTGGCCTTGGACACTTTCAGGGATGGAGCAGCCACAGCTTCTCTGGGCAACCTGTGCCAGGACCTCACCACCCTCACAGGGAAGAATTTCTTCCCAATATCTAATCTAAACCTGCCTTCTGTCAGCTGAAAGCCATTCTCCCAAAGTCTCTCAACATGTCCCTCAACAGCAAAGAAAGCCCCTGAGTCAATCCCCAAGAGGGAATATTCAGGGAAATACAACTCTATAACTTGCTGGAGTGTTTGCTCTCTCAGCAGAGACAGGTTATGGCACTAAATGTGCTGTTAGTCTGACCCAGGACAGCCACTGCTGAAGGTCTATAAGCCCAAGAGCTTTCTGGTTCCCAAGGGCTGCCTGAGGGCTGAGTTTTGTCCCATTATTCCCCAATTTCCACACCTCTGAAGGGTGCAGCCCAGGCTGGACCAACACGTGATCTCCCAACTATAAAGATTCCTCCAGCTGTATCCTGGCAGAATTCCTCACATTCAAATATATTTGTTTGCCTTAAATGACAGTTTGGAACAGACATCAGCAGAGGCTCATTTTTAGCCAATTACCCAGCATTTGCTTTGCCCAATTTGCATGAAGAACAACCTATTATTGCTCTCAATCTGGGGGGAATTGTTTGCCTTTTGCAGCCTCACAAGCTGCAGATGGAGCCTAATTTTATTTTTTTTTTTGTAAATATGGAAAACAATAAAGCGTGGAGGAAATAGTCTGTCTGTGGTTGTTAAGTAGGGAGAGATCAGGGAGCATTTCTCCACTGAAAACTGATTGATTATTGCTTCTTAACTATGAAAAAGACTGAGCCAGAGGCACCAAATCTCCTGCAATACTTCATTGCAAGGCAGTACTTCTAATAATCCTGTCACCACATTCAAAGATATCTTAAAATTAGTGATTTCTTAGTGGGATTCAAGGGCTCCATAAACAGCTGTTAATTTTTTACATCAAAATGATGCACAGTTTTAAATAACTTCTCCTCCTCAAAACCTTTTAAACATCCGCCCCCACCTTAATTAGATATATTAAAATTTGATTTCTTTTTATCTCCCTCACTGGAGATATTCAAGAACTGCCTGGACACAATCCTTTGCCATGAGCTGTCTTGGATAAAGGGGTTGTACCAGATGATCCACTGTGGTCACTTCCAACCTGCCCCAGTGTGTGATTCGGTGATGGACTTTCAAAAAGAGGTTTCAGAAATGCGAGCAAATGTCTTTTAAAATAACCTCCCAAAGTGAACAAACCAAATCCACTTAGTCATTTATATCCACAAAGTCATTTGGATGCCAAACTCCCGTTTACTTCAGTAGATATTAAAATACCTCTGTGGGTCTGGTCTCTCTCTGATTTCTAAAACCTTTGTCCATTCTTTCATTTTATGCTTTGTTTTTACAGGTAGCAGCCAAGGAGCAATTTGTCTCTGATTAAATGGTTAAAAATTAGAGATAGGGCACTTTCTGGATTCTAGTTTTCTTATTCATGTGTTATTTCCAGAAAGATCCTAGTCAAGTTCTATAAATTGCAATTTTATAGCCAAGGAAAAACAGTGATTTAAAGTCTCTAAGATCCTAATTACAGTGGCCCATTGAGGGTTAAGATGAATTATGATTGGGGTTTTTAGTGGAAATAATTCCCAGAGCTGTGGGACACAATCCTGTTCCTGGTGAATCCATACAAGAAATGCCATGTAAATATCTCATTATCCAAGACCAAGAAAAAAATAATATAAACGTGAGGAGAAGCAAAATGGGATTCAAGGTTTTTCAGGGGATGAAAAGCTCAACTCTTGAATTTAAAAAAGAAAAGGTCTGACCTAGGCCAGATCACTAATATGATCTATGGTGATCACATTCAAGAGCACCAGGAGCATTGGATATAGAAGGAAAAGAGCCACTTGGTAGAAAAGTCAATAGACAAAAGAAAAAGATCTGTGTAGGGCAGAAATAAACTTTGGCTGGAAATTGGAGGATGATTCCTGGCTATCAGAGGAAAGAAACACTGGAATAAGCTCCCAACAAAACAAAAAACCTGAATGTTTGGAAGGCAAAACATGACAAGAAAAGAGGAAATGGGCTTAAGTTGGATATTAGGAAAAATTACTTCCCTGAAAGGGTGGCTAAACACTGGAAGAGGCTGCCCAGGTAAGTGGCTGTGTCACCATTCCTGGAGGAATTTAAAAGATGTGTAGATGTGGCACTTGGGGACATGGTCTAGTGTTGGCCTTGGAAATTCTGGGTTGATGGACTTGAGGGACCTGGAAGTCTTTTCCAACCATTTTGTGATTCCATGATCAGTTTAAAGGACTGGGATTGTGATGTCTGGTGCCCCAGGAAATCATGACCCAGGGAGTCCCTTCCAATGTAACACTCCTGAGCTGTGGATCATTTGAAAGTAGGAGAAGCACAATCCAGTAGAGAAACTTATTTGAACACAAGACTTTGGGAAATGCAGGGTCAGACCTTTGGACACTGTGAGCATCTGATTTCTTTGCCTCTCTGCACCTTTGTTCTATACCTGGCAGAGCACAATGTGAGCTGTCCATTTATGGCTTTTCCTTCTATTTTCTCCCACTGACAGGAGGGAACTCTGTGGCTCCCAAGAGAAGCAGAACATAAAAATCCTGGGGTTTTTTTCACTGCTTTCAACACAGGTGTCACTTAATTTGATGGTTAATAACCATGGACAGCCTATGTTTAAACAGCACAAAAAAAAAGAACAAAAAACCCTCTCCCTACAGGTCTTTTCCTGAAGAAAACTCTTGCCACAGCTTCCTCTCTTGGAAGAAAGCTTGGCTTTAAGGAATCAGCAGAAATCTGTTCGTGGGCAGTTGGAAAGGGCAACAGGATACAGGGATCCCAGCAGGAACCAGGGGCATTCAGTGTTTGGACTCTGATGAACATTTACATGAATCCCTGTAATTCACAATATATCTTTTTCCCAGGAATTCAACTATGTATTGCAGCAAGATGCAAAGAGCCTTTAG
Organism: Calyptomena viridis; assembly: GCA_013390005.1. NCBI lineage: Eukaryota > Metazoa > Chordata > Aves > Passeriformes > Eurylaimidae > Calyptomena > Calyptomena viridis. Next base: position 31,821 of record WEIV01018096.1, read on the forward strand.
GCTCAGGATCCTTTAATCTTTTAACTTTCTAGTGGAAGGTGTCCCTGTGCACAACAGGGGGATTGGAAGTAGATGATCTTTGAAGTCCCTTCCAACCCAAACCATTCTATGATTCTACAATAATATAGTGCTGGAAGTAAATGAGGTTAATTAATTCTCACTATTTTAAGAGGAAGAGACTTCAAACTATAAACCAAGCAATAACCAGCAAGCAGCAGGAAAAAAAATCCAAGTTCTTTACAGGTGAGGTAATTTACCTTTGCCCACAAGGGCGACACTTCATGACTTTTCTCTGCATTAGAGAGAAGTAAAAGCTGGTGTCAAATAGATATTTTTCAGAAATAAGAGCACTCCTACATGACCATCAGCACGTTGGTAATGGCTCAGATGTGGATTTTTAGAGGCTGTGAACACTTTGCTGAGTGCATGCCTGGAGTCAGGAGATGTAGCAGACAATCCTTAATGGATCAGCCAAGCCTTGTGAGAGGTTTGGAGTCTGACAAATGGATCTTTTCTGCTAAAATTCCCTCAGAAGAGTCCTAACATTATCTACTGACAGCCACCAGTGAGACCTGTGAGCATCTCAGATATGAGATCATGATGAGATCTTAACTGGTTTCACCTCCAGAGGTGAAATGGGTGGACATCCATTTGAATTAATCTGTTAATATCTAGATAGAGAATGGCACTGGATTAATTCTACAACATTATGCACCAAGACATTTCCAGGAGGTGTTTTATGCTTTTAAGGCCTAGAAAAGCACCCTGAAAAATAATTGTGCAGCCCCCAGTAGGGCCATGAGCATGTCATCCTCTCTTCTGTCATGAAACATGTCCCTTGTGTTGTGTAACACACTCAACACCCATCTCAGCCAGGCCTTAAGGATGGGGAAGAATCACTCTGCATTATCACGGACTGTTTTTAGGTCAGAATGACCAAAATAATACATTATGGAGGAGTTGCAACCACTACAAATTATGCAGCATCCAAGGATCTGGAACTGATTCTGACTTTCAGAAGTGGGGTTGCACTTTTGCAATATAAATATCTTCTTTAAGAGAAGCTGCTCAGTTTGCAACCTGACATGGATGACTTATAACTGTTAAATAAACCATCTATAATACACTCAGTGAGGTTACAAATGACACAAACAGCTCTTTAATAACTCATTGATAATGAGAAGCAAAATGCATTATCAGGGAAGGGCTGTGATTTAGGATTATGTCAGGGTGGTAGTAAATCTGGCAGGTCTTTGGAGTGCATCCTTACAAATATATTCATTTCTAAAAGCTGTAGTTTGGGTTCAGTTTAATTAAAAAAAAAAGACAGAATTAAAATGCTGCAATACACACTTGGGGTTTTTAAAATAATAATAAACCTTGCTTATATGTTCATTTTCAAAGCATTATGCAACCTGCCACTGCTTAGCAATGTGAGGCAGAATAAAATCTAAGTTTCATAGATAGATCATAATTATTGAAAAGAAAAAAGGAAGTGTTTATAATTAGAGGAGAGCAATGCTTTGTGATTTTTAAGGTTTTTATTGTAAAGGTTTTATACTTTGTTCCCCTTCTGTTTATGCCCATATTTTATAAATAAATATTTTTATTCTTCCTTTAATTTCTTTATGTTTTTCATTTACTTTTGCAGCATTTTTTCAATATTTATTTATTTTTCCCTGACTTTTTCCTGGGAAGATTCTCTCCCCCTTATTCTGACAATTTGATCACTCATGAATTGTGTGGTGCTGCTGTGGTGTCACCATGGAGGCCAAACACTTTTTACAGCTGTTTTTAGGCAGAATTGTAACACCAAACCTGGCCTGGGCTAATTTTGTAAAGGTCTGTGTTCACACTGATCGGAAATGACATCGTTGTCTTGGGTAAGAAGTGGTGAAATATGCCAGTTTCTTGCACTCAACAATCACCAAATTCTTTTTTTTTGGCAGGGACTTGGCACATAAAAGCACTATATTTGTACAAATACATCAGCAACAAAAGGAGGACTAAGGAGAGTCTCCATCCTTTACTGGATGTGGGAGGAAACACAGTGAAAGGGATGAGGAAAAGGCTGAAGAGGAGGCCAATGTCTTCTCCCAAGTATCACTTGGCAGCATGACAGTAAATGGGCTCAGTTTGCACCAGGGGGCATTTAGAGTGGATTTTAGGGAGAATTTCTTGACAGAAATGGCCCAGCCCTGGCACAGGATGTCCAGGGCAATGGTGGAGTCACCATCCCATGAAGGATTTAGAAGACGTGCAGATGTGGCACTTGGGGACACAGTTCAGTGGTGGCCTTGGCAGTTCTGAGGTGATGGTTGGACCTGATGATCTAAGAGGGTTTTTCCAACCTAAATGCTTCTATGATTCCATCGTTGGATAAACACAGAAGTCCTTCCCAGCTGGGATCTGGAGCCCTGCAGTGACCACAAGCTCACCCACATCGCTGTCCTTGGCCACGAGACACAGACTGAGTGACTTCCCATTGCCTGAGGAAACTGGTGTGGATGTATGGAAAATGATGTCCAACAGCAGATGCCAAGGGGAGAGTTAAAGGACTGACAGAGAGGTCCCCTGCAACATGCTGTTCTGCTCTATAGATCTCTCTGGAGTTGAGGATATTGTATTTAAAAGTCATCAGTTGATCAATATTTTTCCCATTAATTTGTCTAATCAATTTTTGAAGATGTGCAAATATTTAGTAACTATTTTGTCCTACACTGAGAAGTCCTGTAGCTATTTTTTTGCTCTGTGAATGGTTTTATTTTGTTCATTTTGAGCCTGCCACCTGCTATTTGTATTTCAGAACTCCCAGCACTTCATTTTGTTTTCCTTTGTTCTGTTTTGCTCTAAAAAGAAGATGGTGAATAAACAGTCACTCCCTTTCTGAGACCACTCAAGACCCTCTGTCAGTTCCCAACGGTCTTATTTTCTGGAATGATGAAACCTAATTTATTTAGTCATTTTTTGCAAGGAGATTGTTCCACTTCTGTGATAATCCCCGTCACCTTTTTCTGCATCTTTTCCAATCTCATTCAGTTCTGTTGGAGACAGGGGAGTTGGAAAGGCAAACAGGAATTAGTGAGTGCATAATAGATATGTACCATGGCTTAACTATGAAAACAAACCACTGGAGTTGCCAACACACATGGCAGTGGCCACTTTTTCTTTTATTCCTTTTGGTTATTCAGGGAGGTCTTCCTATAAATGGACAGTGAACTCCCTGAAGATAAAAGCCATCATTTAGTTTCCTCCTTGGTGCCAGGCACTGTTGAGTCTGGCTTTGGATTAAACCTGAGACCAAGCAGCAAGTGCTGTACAAACAACACTGGTTATGCATAATCAGAATCATGGAATGGTTTGTGTTGGAAAGGACCTTCAAGTTCATCTCGTTCCAACCTCCTGCCATGGACAGGGACACCTTTCACTAGACCAGTTGCTCCAAGCCCTGTCCAAACCAGCTATGAACACTCCCAGGGATGGGGCATCCGCAACTTCTTTCTTCCTAATGTCTAATCTAAACCTTCTCTCCTTCATCTTGAAGTGATTCCCCTTTGTTCTGTCACTCCATCCCTTGTCCTTGTCTCTCCTGGAGCCCCTTTAGGCTCTGGAAAGGGCTCTAAGGTCTCCTCAGAGCCTTCTCTTCTCCAAGTGAACACCCCCAGCTCTCCCAGCCTGTCTCTAGAGCAGAGGGGCTCCAGCTCTCTAAGCATTTTTGTGGCCTCCTCTGGACTTTTTCCAACTTGTCCATATCATTGGGAGTCCCAGAGCTGGATGCAGAGCTCCAGGGTTCCTTTACCATGTTTTCTAGACCAATTCTAAGTCCACTTAAAGATTCACCTCCATAAAGATTCACCACCTCTGGAACTTCACTTCTAGATTCAGCAGTGTCATCCCTTCCCCATTCACTTAAAGGCCATTCCTTTATCTCCTGTTGGAGTCTGTCTGAATTCAGCTTCAAATGATCAGTTCTGTCTTTCTCTGCCAGATTAAACAGCCTTTTATCACCTGGTATTTTCTTCCTATGAAGTTTTTTATACTCTCTAATGAACATTTTTTTGTAATAACCTAAACAGGTTGAGTTATCTGAAATATTTTTTCCCCACAATTTTCCCAGCATCTCCCCAGCCCTCAAATCATTTTTGCAGCTCTTTCTGTACATACTCCAGATTTTTTATCAACATCTTGTTTCAGGTTGTTGACAGCAGAACTGGACTCAGTAGTGATGTACCAAGCTGTGATTATTATTTCTGGATTGATGTCTTCTTGGAACACATTCCAGGACACATCTGATTTGGATCAACACATAAGAGCATGGAGATTACGATGGCTTTAGGCTTTGGGAAGACAAACAGTATCTGACCCAGCATGAAGGTAAAATGACATGGAGAGATAACTCTTTCTGTTCTACAAATTCCAGCCCTAATACAGTCTGTCAACAGTGGCCATTGGATCAGTGTTTTACACCCTATGGAAGTGTTGGGTTTGGCCTAATATTGCAAAATTTCAAGTGTGGTGCATCTCATACTTCATCTCTTCTTGTCACAAACTCCACTAGGAGATGAAATCATCCCTCAAGTGCTGAGATCTTCCATACACAGCCAGGGTATCAGTGGATATATGTTTTACCTCTATTTAAACAATCCTTTCATGCCAGACTAGGAACATTTTACCACTGGTTCTGCCAAGCACCTCTGGGGTGGGATCCAGGGCCTTCCTTTTGCACAAGCCACTCGGATCACCAGTCATTTTGGGAATCCCACTGAGACAGGGAGTTGCCAGCAATTTCTACTTAGTTCTAAAAGGAAATCCCTGCTCAGCAAATGAAGGAGATGATCACATCTTAGTACAATCTTATAATGCAAACTTAGATGCCAAATAACCAGGAAATCAGCAAACACATGCCTTTCTAAATAATCCTTTATCTGGAAAGGGCAGCTATTGAGCTGATATTGAGATATAATTGGCTGACTTTGCTTGGTCCCTGGCTCAATATATTTAGACTGTTGATTTTTGTTCTTGGATAATTTGAGCAAAGCTTAGTCCATTTGTCCATACAAATGTTTAATAAAGATTTCTGCTGGTAGGACTTGGGGGTACTCAGCTCTGTGGGAATTCATTTAAGAGGTCCTGTATTGTCCAATATTTGAGTGTTTTACTTGTGTTGATGTCCCTGATTTTATAGCAGAATAATTTGGGCTTCCCAACAGCAGTGTCAGGACACTCACATTCAACACTGTGAGTTAACAGAAGTACACTGGCATTAGGTCCATTTTTATGTATTTTGGGTTAATCAGTTGTAGCTGTAATTATTAAACACATTATTTTAATTTATTAGCAGACTTTTAGGAAGTGAAGTGCAAAGAGGCTTCTTACCCATGCTTACCTTATTCTCCTTGAGGCAGGAGAGTGTTGGGAGAAGAAATGCAGAGGAAACGTGGCTATTAGAGTCATGGAAAATACTTCCAAGATCATCAAGACCTTCATGATGAAGATCCAAACTTCAAGACCATCAGCCTCCAACCTGTTATTCCAGGAAGAAAAAAAATTAAAATATTGTAATGATAGAATAGTTTGGGGTGAAAGGGACCTTGAAAATCACCCCGTTTTGACCCCCCTGCAGGGACACCTTCCACTAAACCAGAGCCCCATCCAACTTACTCCTGAACACTCCAGGGGTGCAGAGTCCACAACTTCTCTGGGAAACCTGTGTCTCATCACTCTCACAGTGAAGAGTTCCCTCCAAATATCTCATGTAAACCTATTCTCCTTCGGACGAAGGTGGTTCCCCTTGTCCTGTCACTACATGTCCTTGTGAAAAGTCCCTCTCCAACTCTCTAGTATCTTCTTCCAGGCTCTGGAAGGAGCTCTAAGATCTCCCTGGAACCTTCTCTTCTCCAGACTGAGCAGCCCAAACTTTCCCATCCTGTCTCCAGAGCAAAGGTGCTCCAGCCCTGTGATCAACTCAGTGACCTCCTCTGGACTTCTTCCAACAGACCAACATATTTCTTGTGTTGGGCCCCCAATTTAATAGGAAATCTGCCTTCCAAACTTTTCGGTGACCTTTAGTGACCCATCTGGAAATGGAAAAACAACTGACCAAATTAGGATTTTTTTGGCCCTGCAGAGAAGGAGGAATCGTTGTCAGTGAGTGGAGTTAATGATCTCTCACTTGAGCTTGGAGTATCTAATGAGAAGTGGTTTTGTACTCATCCTTCAGGCAAAGCCCTTTGGAAGCAAATCACTCCTGTGAACAGCTGGATTCAAAACCTGCCTGACAGAGACTAAGTGCTCTCTCTTACTTTGTGTTCAAAAGGCTGAAAGGCATCTGCAAATATCACTCATTATCATTTATTATTCCAAATTAGGCTGAAATTGATCATTTTGGCTTCCATCCTGCTCCTTTCAGTTTACCCTGTCAGGGTGGAGAACAAGAAGAAGTGTTTTCCTTGATGTGATATTGGAGCAATATTAAAATATGTTTTGGGAGAATAAAACTGCAGTGAGAATAAGGAAGTTATTCCTTGAACAAGTGGAGTTCAAGCAGCTGCCAACATTTCTGAGCAGAAAATCTAGTATTAAAAAAAGAACACGTTAAAATGAATCTGCTCTTCTCTCCTGAATTGATATTTTTAAAATTCTGTTTTTAAAAGGTTTCCAAGAACACAGCTCACATTGAGTCTCCTCCACAGCAAAATGAAGCTCTGGGATATTCAGTGGCCAATGGAAAACACGTGGCAAAATGGGAAGAGAACAGCAGGTAAGAAGTGTCATGGGAGGAAAGAGGTGTCCAGGCTGTACAAGTGCTCCTGTGTCAGTCAATGTCTTGACCAACAGGTAATTTGTGACCCTGCCAGGATACCACTGGAATTTCAGCCCAAAAAAAAAGATAAATTTTGACAGTTATTTTTATTCCATTCTAAAGAATTATGAGCTAGTGGAGGCACAACTGGTCAGAAGATATAATTACCTTTTTCTGACCAGCTTGGAGCATGAGGACAATAGACACAGGCTTAATCTGCCTTGATGAAAATACAATATTTTGTTTCTTACTGTTGATCCAGCTGAATGAATTCAAGCTTCATTTCAGATTTGCTCTAAAGGCAACAGTTAGATTATCACCTCTGAATGAGAAATTAGAAATGGCCAGATATTTGCCAGTGCAGAAATAGGTCACCTTCACTCCTATAACTTCAAGAAGTCAGATGGGCATCAGATGGACTTTAGGGCTGTTTGCTGTAGCCTGCACAAGTATTTCCTTTCCTTCTGGTAAAGAGGACAGAGCAGTTCCACGCAGCACTTTAGCAACATATTTCTGCCCTAAATTTTTCTTTAGGAGGAGAGAGAAGTGAGATTACTCACTTGAGAGCTTAGTTCCAGGTAACAATCCTCCCTGGTTAGACACAGGTTTAATGTTTCGCTCAGTCTCCATCAAGTCTAGAAGACTGACTTGGTGGTCGTTTACACAGCAATTAAAAATACCTGATTGAAGATAAAAATATCTGATTCAGGGAAACACCCTGAAAAGCAAGCAGAGAGCTCTGATGTGCCTGAAAGACCACGGTCATCACTCAGAAATTTATTTCAGTAGCTGATTTTTAGAATTTCATAAATTGAAATTAAATACATTAAAAAAAACCCCAACAACCCAGTGGTATTGAGGTTAAGGCAGAAATACTTAAATGCAAGTGTCAATGCCAGAGTGACACTTAAATGCCAGAGTTCAAGAAGCATTTGGACAACGATCTCAGGCACATGGTGGGATTGTTGGGCTGTCCTGTGCAGGGCCAGGAGTTGGACTCAATGATCCTGGTGAGTCTCTTCCAACTCAGGATATTCTGGGATTCTAAGTAGCTTCCACATGTGCATTGATATCTGAGCTGGCTGTGAGTGAAGAGCTGATCAATACATTCAGCTGATCAATACATACATTTGATTTGATTTGGGCCTCCAAGGTCATCAGGGATGGATGAGATATCACGAATGCCACCAGATGTCTCTTTTTGGGCAACTGGATCTTATCTGTGATGTCCATGACATAACTGAAGCTGAACTCATATTCCTGACTGAACTGTTGTCTGGGATTCTCCTGACTAAGTTAATCAGGTCTGTGTTAAAAAGAAGGTACCCAGGGGCTTGGGAACCTTCCCTGCATAATGATAAAAAAATGAAGAAAGCTAAATAACCATGGCTTGTCCTAGAGCTGAACCAGTACCTAAAGGGCCTCCAAGAGAGTTGGAGAGGGGACTTTGGACAAGGGCATGGAGTGATAGGACAAGGATGGTGGTTTTAAGTGAAAAGGGGTAGATTTATATTAGAGATTGGGAAGAAATTCTTCCCTGTGAGGGTGGTGAGGCCCTGGCACAGGTTGCCCAGAGAAGCTGTGGCTGCCTCATCCCTGGAAGTGTTCCAGACCAAGCTGAACAGGGCTTGGAGCAACCTGGTCTAATAGAATTTGTCCCAGCCCATGGCAGGGGGTTGGAACAAGATGATCCTTAATGTCCCTTCCAAACCCAACCATTCCATGATTCTATGAAAACAACACCAGTGTTTTCTCTGCTGGAGCCTTTAAAAGGTTATAGAAAAATATGCAAGGAATATTTATTCCTGTCTCTCAGCTCTTCCTGGATACTAAAGCATAGGCACTTTTCAAAGTACAAGCATTTCCAGCCTGGTATCCTTGATATCCAAGTTAGGTGTTAGAAAGAACAACACCACAGCATTTTGATAATTTCTGATTGTATTTTTTGTATGTTAATGGCTGGAAGTGAACAGGTTCTGTCACATGCTTAAAGTACTAACCTCGGAATTGGCATTTCTGGATTTAGCTCCCAGCAACAGCAAAAATGCCCTGGGTGGATTTTGACAGGTTCTTTAACTTCCTTCTCCCTTAAATATTAATAGATAAAATGGAGGCTATTTTTCCTAAAGCAGTTGAGCTCAATCCACTAATGACTGTGAGACTTTGCAGTAGTGGAGGCGTTTGACAATTGTAAAGAATGATGCTGCTGTTATTACTGTGATGGATCAAAACTTTACTTCAGGTTCATTAACTTCATCTCTTTCCTTGTCAGTGTACAAACACACTATTTTTGGCAGCTCAGATTCTAAGGAATTCATTATTAATTATATACTAATAATGTCAGCCTGAAATTAAAAGCAGGGGGGGGTGCAGGGGAGTGAGATTTTTTTCCTGCTTTCTGTAAAATCCGATTGTGAAAATTATGTCTCTTGGAACCACTGTATAAAGCAAACACAGAAGTCCCCCTCAGTGACAGGAAGGAAAAAGGGCTATTAATGTGTGCAGCAGGATCTGAAAAGAATAAATGTGAACTACTATTCCAAAACATCCCTGACAGAATTGTATTTGGGGTGAGAAATGGCAGGAACTGAACAGAAGCTGATAAACATGGTCAACCCAAGTTGATTCTGCTGAGCCATTTGGGATGTCTCTGCACCAAGGACCAGGTTAAGCAGCTTATGTGCTCTGATGGTGTGCTCTGCACGAGGTCTGAATTCTCATGCAGTCACTCCTGAGGTAGAATGAAACCTTCCACCACCATAAATACTTGCTGTGCCTTTGCTAAGAGCAGGGTCCAGGAGTCACCAGTCACTGATCCTGTTCTGGATCTCCAGTTAAAGGTGCTCCTTTGGCACTGGACACAGAGGCTGTACTTAGGACCTGAGCTGTCCCCTACATGTTTGTGTTAGCATGGACAGATGGGAATTCTCTTTATTTTGTTGAAGGATCAAAATGTCATTTTGTTTTGCAAGGACTCTGAATTTGAGGCATCTGGAGGATGAAGTCCCTCCTGGGTAAGTTTTTAGCATAGATCACATGAAGTGCAACCCACAGTCATTGTTGAGCGTGATGATGGATCAAGGTGCTTCAGGTGAGGCACTGTGGTAACCTCAGCCACGCTGACTTTTCTCTGGCTGTGCTAAAAGAAGTGTCCTGGCCTGTGCTTCAGGAGATACATAATGACAAATTACATTTTTCACACTTTTATGGATAATTACAACTTGGAAATCCAGCCTAGAGGAACTCGCAGCAAGGTGGGGTGTTGTGTGCTGCTGCTCACCTTCCAGCTTCTTCCCTGGAGATGGAATCATGGAATCATTAAGGTTGAAAAAGACCTCCAAGGTCATCAAGTCCAACCTTCAACTAAACACCACCATGCCCAATAAATCGTATCATGAAGGGCCACATCTACTCTGTTTTTGAACACTTACAGGGATGGTGACTTCATAACTTCCCTGGGCAGCCTGTTCCAGTGCCACACCACTCTTTCAGTGAAGAATTTTTCCTAATATCCAACCTGAACCTTCTCTGGTGCAACTTGAGGCCATTTCCCCTTGTCCTAATATTAGTTGTCTGGGAGAAGAGGTCGACCCACACCTCACTACTCCCTCTTTTTAGGGAGTTGTAGAGAGCAGGTAAGGGAAGGTACAGCACAGAATCTGAATTATCAGTGTTATTTCTGGGTGATTTCATGTCCATTTCCCTTTCTCATTAATGTCTTGTGTTATATTTAGTCTCCCATTCCCAGACATTCAGCAGCACGTTTTTCACCTGTTTTTGTAACCAGTATAAAAAAAAAAAATAATTAAAAAAAAAAATCAGCTCCACTGCTCTCCTGCTTAAGGATTGTGATTAGGAACAAAGATCTTATAGCATTTTTCTAGCAATGAGAAAGGATATTTGTCCTTGAGTTCCATACCAGTGGAAGAGAACAGAGAGGTACAATACATTTGCCAGCTTCCCTTGCAGAGAGGAAAATTCCCTGCTGGATATTTATGCCCTTGGTGAGATGTTTCATTAGTTCATGTGGCATCTCTCATCAGTCTGTCAGGGCCAGGGGAGTTTGGGATGGAGGTGACTGGCTTGGCCCTGCAGTGGGTGGGGATGTTCTTTCATTGCAGGGCAGCAGGGATCATGGGATCATTAAGGTTGGAAAAGTCCTCTAAGGTCATTGAGCCCAACCATGAACCCAGCACTGCCTGGTCCACCACTAAACTGTGTCCCCAAGTGCCATTTTTTATCACCTCTTTCCTGGGCAGCCTGTTCCAGTGCTTGGCACCTTTTCAGTGGCAAAATTGTTCCTAATATCCAACCTAAACCTCTCCTGGTGCAAATTGAGGGTCTTTCCTTGTGCCCTATCAAGATGCTGGAAGTAACTGCAGAGTAGCAACTCCTCAGAGAGGTCTGGCCAAATGTGCCAGCTCCTTTTCCTCCATCACTTTTTCTACCTGTCAGAGGTAAAAATGCTCTTAACATCCCCCAAAGACAGACCACATTACTGTGCTGACAAACATAAGTCATAAATGTGATGAATATTCACTTGCCTGGTGACAGCGACCTTGCAGCGATTTGGGAAAGACCTGGATGGTCATAATTCAGTGCTAAGCACTGGTTTTTTTACTCAGCCTCTCTGGATTTTAGTGAGAGACATTGTCTGAGCTGGTTTTCTCCCCAGAAGCCTTGTAGGGTGATTTTCCCATTGGACTAATTACCATGAGTTGTGGTGCTGCCACTGCCTTACCATAAATCGTCCTGATAACGAGGCAGGTGAGTGCAGATTCCAAACCTTGGGCTCCTGCAGGTTCAATGAGGATAAACCCATCAAAGGATTGTGAAACAACATGAAACTTGCTGTTACAAAGCTGCCGTGGAAGAAGCACATAATTAAAAACACTCCCCTGGAGAGAACATCATTTAATCTTCTTCACATAACCCTCCACTAGGACAGAAAACAGAACAAAAGATCTGAATCACAGGGAAAACAATGTCATTTTTTGTTGTGTGATTTGCTGGAATTCCTTGTATTAATTTTACACTTTATATTGAACTTAAGGTCAATCAATATTGAATTTAAGGTCAATCATTGAGGCTTGTAAGGGAAAATTGCCAAGTTGTATTTCAGCAAACATGACATTTCTCTTGTGCACATGAACCTCTCGGACTTTTGGTTTCCAATATGCTCATCAGTCTCAAAAGCACAGCGTGGTCTCAGAGAAACAACAGGGGACTAAAAACATTATATTTTATTGAGGAACACAGTATTTATTAGACTCAATTAGACTGTGGTCCATTTGTTCCTGTTTCTCGCCTCAAGCAATGAGTGAATTCCAGCATTTCAAAGGCAAAGGAAATTACAGAGAAGGAGGAGACATGAAATTTGGAGGGTTTTAGCTCTTGCTAAATGGAAACTCCAGAGTGAGCTGTGAGTCCTACAATGAAATTCGGGTCAAGTTTTGACTAATGTCAAGATGAAAATTTCAGCTATATTCAGGCTGAAATGAAGGGACAAATCTCTCTGGCTTGTAAGGATGTGATATTAGTAACATTTATTAAGCACTTGATAGCTGTGTCTTGAGGCACTGCCTTGGTCAAAGCCTCCTTGGTCTCCATATTGTATAAAATAAAACAGTTTCCCTTCTGTGTTCCTCTGTTCCATCATATTTTCAGCAAAGAAGAGGAAGGGAGTCAACAAAAAGAAATATTGTTTTCATCAAATTTGAGTTGTTCCCTGTCCCTCACAAAAAAAAAAAAAAACCACAAAAAAACAGAAAAACAAATTAAAGGGTGGACTCTTTTAAACAATACTTTAGTGTCCATTTTTGTGCTGCAAATGGGGGAGGGCTGTGCTGCAGGTTGAAAATCCCAAAACAAGGTGGGGTAGTTACTCAGTTCCATCCTCTGTAGAGTCACTGGGTAAGGTCAGTCTCCCACTGCTTATCACAGAATCATAGAATGGTTTGGGTTGAAAGAGAACTTAAAGATCATCTCATTCCAACCCCCTGCCATGGGCAGGGACACCTTCCACTATCCCAGGTTGCTCCAAGCCCTGACCAACCTGGCCTTGGACACTTCCAGGGATGGAGCAGCCACAGCTTCTCTGGGTAACCCCTGCCACCCTCACAGGGAGGAATTTTTTCCTAAAACCCAATCTAAACCTGGAGCCCTTCTCTAGATTTTTCTGTGTCTCAGAGGAACCTGTGGCAGTTGTGAAGACCTCTCAGCTCTGCAGACCCTGTTTGAGCAGTTCGTATTCTGTACATGCTACAAGTGCTGCTAATTTACAGCTCTCATACCTTGAATTGGAAGGGAGATCAACCTGAAAAATGATCTGCAGCTGCTGAATTGCAACTGCCTTAGGGTTCATTGTGACTCTTAACCCAGAAGAAAGCTTTAAAAGCAAAAGTAAAGGATCTCTAAACAAAGCCACACCCCAACCCTTGGCAGTGGGTGTCCTGTTGCACCCCAGGGAAATTGCTGATTTGTGCCTCTCCTGCCTTTGGGATTTGTGTCAGAGAGAGCTCCAGGGGTTACCTGAATTTTGGGGTCATATAAAGATGATGCCTGGAGCACATGTGGATATTCGGTCAAGATGTACCACCACCATGAAAGGTATAAACTGCATTTCAGATGGTTTCCCTGGAAAACAATGCTCTGATTCCCTACTCTGGCCCCCTGACTGAATAGGAAATAGGATTTTTCAATTCTAATTTCTCCTTCAAATCTAAAAGTCATGCTAATACTAAAGCTTAGTGTCTAAAGAAGAAAAATCCACTATAGCAAGTTAAAAAAAGTTCTTGATTTAATAGTTGCAGGGACAGAGAATCCATCACAGCATTAGTTAAGCAGATTAAATAGTTAATAGCAGAGTCTTCCAAATGTATTCCTTAATTTCTTCTCTAAATTAGAGCTCTGAAAATAATTGATATTTTGGTTCACTGGGCAAATTAAAAATAAAAAAGAAAGAAATTGATAAAGGAAGAAAACATTTTGGCATGAACGAACTCCTCAATTTGTGAAGTAAACCACTGCTACAAAGGTCTGAAAAATGTGAGGTCTAATTATAACAGCAAAGCCACTGTAGTAATGAGGGACTAGAGAGAGTGAGGGATGAGCAGAAGATAATGCTCTGATAGGCACGATGGGCACAGCCCTTCAAAGAAACCCAAAAATCCCTGTGACACATCTGTGGGATTGTGGAAAGGACAGGAAATGGCTGCAAATGGTATTTAAAGGTGAAGAATGGGCAGTGAACATTGGTGGCTGAATTTTCCGTGCCTGCTTTGAGCACGGACAGGGGAATCAGCTGGAATGTGCACATGGAGGGACTGCCAGCAGTTGGAGAGATCCTGAAATTAAAGTGGGACCTGATCCTCTGGATTGCTGGGCAGCTGCAGCCTGCTGTGTGCTGGCTGCTTGTTGGAGTTTGGTTTGTTGTCAGCTGGAAGAACAGGATACATCCAACCTGAGTCCAGGTGTGTGTTGACCACAGATTTGGACTTAGGCTGGGAGAGGTGAATAGAGGCAGAGTCTGGAATAGGCAATGATTGCCAGTGGGTGAAGCAGATCTTGAACAGAGCAGTTACTTAATTTATTCATTAGTTCTTCATCATCATCATAATCATCATAATCATCATCAATAGGAGTTGTTGTTATTATTAATTATTATGTTGTTATTAATAGTAGT
>WEIV01018097.1:0-20544 GCA_013390005.1 Calyptomena viridis
TCCTGCTGCCTCTTCTCCCCAGCCTATCCTGCACAAAGGACTGTGGTTCCATGACAGGTCTTCTGTACTCACCTGTGCCTGGCATTGGTGTCGATGTAGGTATTTCTTCTGAAGGTGTGGTGGTGATGTTGCCTGTTGTTGTTGGAGCCACATCTATAAAAGAAACAATGGTACAAGGAAATGAATCCTCCTCTACCATCTCTGGTTCAATACAGCAAGTATTTTGATGACCAGAAGAAGCATAACATTCTTCAAGCTACCCTTTCCCACGCTAATCTTTGTACCTGTGCAGGGTCCCTTTACAATGGACAGATCATCCAGTGCCACGTCACTCTGGAAATCTTCACCTATCATGCCTTCCAGGACAATCTAAGGGATGGTATAAATCCCAGCATTAGCTACAGCCACGTATATGAATTGCCTTTATAAAACACAGTTCATCTCAGATGGCATTGAGAGCCTGTGGCCTTACCTGCATATTTCCTCTGCTGTACACCGTGACCTGTCCCAAGTTCCATGTGTCCCCTTTGTTCCCAGCATCTTCCCATTCCAGTGTTGATGTTTCATTGTGAACTATGTACACGCGCAGAGCCATTGCTTCAGCCGTTCCATACATGTGATACCAAAAGCGGAAGCAGTGTGGTCCTTCTGGACTGCACAGTGGACTGACTAAGCGGGCTACATCACTTTGCTGTTGCTTACTTCCTTGCAGGTAGATGTAATAGCCCTCTGGAAATGGCAGAATACCAATCATTTCACATTAATGGACCAGGATATGACAAAGTCAGTTCATTTACAGAGTCTGTAGTGTACAACATTACTTCACCCAGCACCTCCATTAATCTTGAAGTCCCCAAATGGATTTCCAGCCAATTACACTGGTCTTCTACTTAGGGAAAGGAACATCACCTAAGGGAAGGACCAGCCACCACAGTGATCCAGTGTCAGAGTGGATATACCTTTGCTGAAGCCTCCTTACAGGAGCTTATGCTAACAGGACATGTGCTCATGCATGTCCTACACTGTTCATCCACCCACAACAGATTCCTGACTGTTATAGAAGGCTCTGAATTAAGCCTAGAAACACATGGCTTGGATTCAATGTTAAAAGAGGTTCCTTGATATCTTCCACTAGAAGGACAGACAGATACTCTTTAGCTGTTCCTACCTCCAGTCGTGTGGTCATGGGAAGGGCCGGTATTTGGTGTGGGTGTTGGCCCCTTGTGTCTTATCCAGTGAAAGCTGTCATTGGTTTCCTGTTTCCACTCACAGAAATCAACCTCAAATGTACAGAACATATTGCAGGCTGTTGGTGCAGCTGTACATTGTGCAGAAAGAAAACAGAGTTTCCACAATGAGATTTGGAATCTTCTCTCTTTTCTGACAATGTCTTTCTAGGTCTAATGAACTCATGCTCATGAAAAATTTGAAGATGGAATGGAATGAGTAAAACAGACTAGTACTGAAAAACTGACTATAAAATATGAAATTTTAAGTGTCTGAGAATGTGAGTTATTTTACAAATCCCTTCCTCATTTGTCATCATAATGCACTAAATTCCTATATTTTTAGATCATACCAGTCACAATCCTTTGTCACTGCAAATTGCTCAAAGCTGTCCTATTTGGCATAGTAGTGTTCAGTTGACTCTCAAAGTCCTTTTTAAGTGGAAATCTAGACTTTGTAAAGAGAATGATCTGACATTCCTGTACTGCTCATAAACTGGTATGAGAAGTATTGTCTTGGCACTGGAAGGAAATTACAGAATGCCTTTTCATGTAATAGCCTCATACTTAGGCTGCCATTTCTGCTGGCTTTGGTAATTACCTCTGGTAGAAAAAGCAATTTAAGGATACAAGGAAGAAATTTTTTACAATGAGGGTGGTGAAACACTGGAAATACTCAGGGTCCAGTGTGATGGAGAGTAAGTTGATCTGGTTGGAGATGTCTCTGCTTGTTGCAGGAGATTTGGACTAGATGACCTTTAAAGGTCCCTTCCAATTCAAACTATTCTATCATTCTATGATTTTCGTGTCTCTAGCCTTATGTCTCTGTTAACTAGTCTACCTAGATAATAAAGGCCTAAGACTGAACAGACCTCAAGGTGCAAGATTCTTAATTTTTAATTTTAAAGCCCTGGTTTATATACTTATGAATTTATTTCACATTCTAGGTGAAAATTTGGAGCTGTATATAGGTTGAGTAAGTGATATGTTAACACTACTCAAAAAGATAAACTATTTTGTTAAAGCCAAAGTGGTGATTTGCTAGACAAGTGCTCAGTTGTCCCTGGCTGAGACCTTAGCTGACAGTGTTGTCTCTCACAGCCTCATTCTGAAAAACAGTCTTGGGTCAAAAGTGCTCAGATGTTACATTCTGAAATGAATACTGGAAGCCCATTAGAAGCCAAATTTAGAGATGCTAAGCATTTGAAAGCTTCCTGTGTTTTGTTGAATCTCCATGTCTGAAGTTCTGCTCAACTTGCTAGTCACTTGAATTTATATTTGTATCATGAGGATTTAATTGGATGATTATTTGCTAAATGACCTAATAACTTACCACAAATGGTATCTTTCCTCCATTCACCCATATTTACACCTCCAAGTTCACAGGCGGCAGCGTATGCCTCTAAAATCTTGCAGAACTGATCAGAATCCCCCTCTGTGGCACACAGATCATAGACACAGCTTTCGAAGTACAGCTGTGGGGGGATGTGCCAATGGCAGGCCTGAAAGGGTCCACTATTTTTCAAAATAATTTTGCAGAGTTCTTCATATTCTTTCTCTTTTGTTGTGTCACAAGCAGGTGGTACAACTGAAACTGCATTACACCTTCATGAAAACAAGCAGCAGAGTGGTTAAATAATAAATCTTTGTATTTTGTTGTATCCTGCAAGGCATATATCAACTATAATAGAATCCTATGCCAAATTCTGTACATTTGCTGTGTATCTTCAGTGTGTCAAACCCTGTCAAAAGTCAGAAATATTAAAATTTAACTCATAATTCCCCATTAAGAATATAATTGTGAATTGGTAATGTGTGTCTGTCTATCCATAAAATGAAGTCCAGAAGAAACCAACAGATTAGCTTCACTATTGCATATAGTAAGAGCAGTAATTCGCATGTGAAAGTATTAATAGAAAGATAAATGCCTCATGCCTATGTTAATCAATGTGGAGTTATCTTAGGAGCTGAATCTGAGATATAGACTTCTAGCAAGAATGAGGACTATAAAGGAGATATTTTAGAATAAGGAAATAAGGAAAATTCAGGTTATATGCATAAAAAGGAGCCCAATCTCAAGTAAAATCTATAGGGTTCATGCAGAAAAGCTCTGAAGGGTGGTTTTAAATTTTCAATACTTCCTATTGTAAACCGGAGTTATTCAAAGGTGAAAGTACTAGCAAACAAGTAATATCAAAGAAGGGCTACTATGGAATGTAAATAATGTACGTTAGACCTATAACTAGATGATCTATGTTTCAGGCATTTTTCTGTTTCCTAAAATATTATGCAATACTTACATCCAGTTGTCATCCTTGACTATCCAGCTGTCACCAAATTTATTTGCATCCTGTTCTAGAACTTTATCTGGGTTTAAAAAATCATCTAGTTGGTTGTCATTGAATGTCCCACACAGACCACATAGCTGTCCTTTAAGACTTTCATCAACCAGAATGAAAAGCTCCTGGTCACCATCAAACTTAACCTGGATCCCTAGAGAGGTATCGATGACTATGTAGTGTCCTTTTAAGGCTACTCTGGCTCCACGGTTCAAATCCACAGGAAGATAAACCTGAACTCCATTCACCTAAAGAAAACAAAACCCAAAGAACCAGGTAAGTCAATAAAGCTCTCAGGAGCAAAGGGGAGATCTGCACTGCCAGAACTATAGGTTTCCTCACTGGGTCAGCTTTATTGTAGTGAACAACTCAGGTAACAGAAGTTTGAGATTAAGCAGAGGCTGAAGGGGTGTACACTTACCTCATATCTTGAATAGTGCCTTATAGCACAGGTTTAGCTTTGTGCTGTCCCAACTACACACCAAGCACTACTTGAATCAGTCAGTTCAGAGATTTAGTTCAGTAAAAGCTTTCTATTATAGATGATGCTACGAATGAAGCTTTTTTATCCTACAAGCTCATTTAGAAAAGATCTGGCAAAAATAACCTGGCAAAAAGAAGCTATGCTGAATTCTGCCTTTTTGGAAAAAAGGATTCTGTGACTTTTAGCATGTGCAGTCTTGGAAGTGACTAAATCAGAGAAGCCCAATTCAGTTCTTTTGGGCAAAAATGTAAAGTGCATAGTGATGGATTGTTCATCCTTAAAGTAGAATACTTACATAGGTCTCTTTATTTTTCTTCAAAACAATGTGAAGATTTTTCAGTGTGACAGAAACTGAGTTCAATGCTGTCCAGTTTGGGTTTCCTCTATGTTCATTTCTGCTTGTCACCAAAATTTTTTCAGAAGAGTTTGTGCATCTCTCAACAACAGTATAATTGCAGTCTCCTTGGAAATGATATAATCTTCCATCAAAGGTTATATAATGTGGATCCCCAAAAACGTGGCAGGTGCTAGGGTTCAATGGATAACATCCCAGGAGTCCATTCTGCACTTTGCAAACTTCGCTTACTTCACATGTGTCTGAATTGCAAATTATAGTCCCATTTCCAGCACATACACATTGGCCTACACAGTCTGGTTGCCAAAAAGATTCTCCTTTCTGTAAGAGATAATAAAATAAAAATAAATTAAAAGAGTTAATGGTAATGCTGAACTGTGAAACGAGCCCCAGGACTATGTGCCATAACCAACCTCATAATATTTGCCATTCTGAAGGCAGCCACAGTTGATCATGGACACACATTGTCCCCCGCTGATGACAAAACCATTGTTGCACTCACATCCTTCTACACAAGGTCTGCTGCAGTTCTTTGATGCAAGAGGGTCAGTGCAGGTTGCCGGACAAGCACTGGTACATGGATTGTAATGACTATTGGGAGGGCATGCAACAGCTGATAAAGAATAAAAGACACTGAATTAACAATCACAAATCACAGGAAACCTCTAACCAATAATATGATTCTTTTGAACTACTGAAAATTGTGGAGGTTTTTTGAAGCCTGAAATTCTGTTCCTATTTTGATGTCAGAAAGCAAAATAGTAAATATTCTACACAAAAAGAGCATGAATGTTTAACCATGTGTCCTGGATATTAAGCATCTGCAAATCCAGGTAAAACCTATGCCTCTCTACATTAGTCCTTCTACTTAGACCATACATTTCCACAAGTACAGGGACTACTAAATTCATTACATGCATACTGGAAATGAGCAAGCCTATTGAAGGAAAAGCATAATCTTAAACTCAGAGATGATTCCACATTAACAGGGTCATACTGTTACTGGTTTCACAATGATTCTTGAGATAATGAAAAAAATTATCCTCTATTCCCTGGAAGAAAACAATAACCACAAGAATTTTGCAGGAATTTATTTCCCAAAATTTTGTTATAATTATGTAAAGAATTAAACATACTTAAGCTATGCCACTTACTGGCTAAAATCAGCCTCTTAAGACAAAAGGGGCTATTCAAAGAATCATTTTTCTATGGAAACTCACGGCAGAAGGTAGCATTCCTCCAGGGGAGAAGGGTCACGCCAACTGCCTGGCACGCGTCAGCGTAGGCCTCCAGAGCAGCACACAGAAACTCCTGGCCACCATTCAGGGCACAAAGGTCGTAGAAGCAGGTGTCAAAGTAGCTCTGAGGGTTGACCACGCTGTGGCACTCCTCAAAAGAGCTGGGCCTGGTGGTCAGTATGCCACAGAACTGGTCTGACCGGTAGAGCTTCTCCTCTTCTGCACTGCACGGTGGGATGGGGCCGGGAACACCGCAAGAGGGGTCGCTGTCTGGGACTTGCCAGCTCTCCCCCAGCTCATTGGAGTCCGTGGCTTGCTGCCCGTTGGGCATCATGTATTCGTCCTCTCTCCGGTTGTTGAAGTTCCCGCACATGCCACAGGTCCGGTTGAAGTAGGTGGTGGGCACCTTCACCTCCACCGAGTGGTCAGTGTCGTAGGACACTCTGAGGTTGAAGACTGTCTCCAGGACGATGTAGCGGCCGCTCTTGCTCACCGTGATGGCACCTCCCGCTGCCCTCACCGGCAAGGTCTGGCGCAGGTCGTTCACCTACGGCAGACACAGCACAATGGGCCCTGGACTTGTCCCCGGCCTTCCCAAGGTCTCCCCTGTTCAGGGAGAGCGGCTGCCGGGCCAGGCCCAGCAAACAGCTGCCTGGGATGCCCTCACACCCCAACACCCCTGGGGCTCACAGAGTCATGTCTGTGTTCTGCACTGTGCAGGGGCCTCTGCTCAACACAGACCGCTTTCCCTGTTTGCCTCTTCCTCCTCCAACCCCTTTGGAACAGGAACGAAAAGCAACCCCGTGGCTTCAGGGGAACCTCCCCAGGCCTGGGACCATGGAGATGGCTGGTACATGCCAGGCCCTGCCAAGAACAGGCAGCCCTGCCTTGCACCCGTGCCAGCCCCACCACCTACCAGCACTTGGCTCTTCTCCTGCTTGAGAATGGCAATGCGCTGTCCGTAGACCTCAACCAGGACTTCGCGCACATAGGACACTCTGGTGTTCCCACGATGCTCGTTCTTGGCCTCCACGTTGAAGTAGGGCAGAGAGGTGGTGTTGGAGCACACTTTGGCCAGGGTGTAGGTGCAGTTGCCCATGAAGTTGTGCGTCACCTTGTCAAAGGTGTTGTAATGGGGGTCACCGTGGACGTGACAGATGCCGTAGGAGTATTCGAGGCACACAGGTTTCCCGTCCTGCACCCCACAGTACTGGCCTGCAGGGCACGAGGCATCGAAGCACTGGACTTTGCTTCCCCGCGCGGGACACGTGCACTTGGAGGAGCAGGTGTTGTCCGTCCAGAACTCGGAGCCCACAGGGTAGTGCTGCCCATTGTGCCAGCACCCGCACTGCTGGCTGGGCACACATCGGTCGTTGTAGAGCAGGAACCCGCTGTCGCACACACAGCCCTCCACGCACGGCAGGCTGCAGGTAACTGGAGCCATTGGGTCAACACAGGTGGCCGGGCAGGCTGCAGCACAGGGCTCATAGTGACTGTTGGTTGGGCAGGCTAATGCTGTGTAATAAAATATTAATATTTTTAAACTATTTAAGTTATAGAATTTGTTTTATATCATATTGTGGATTTCTTTTGAAATGGTTGGGGACATCTTGGAATTAGAGGCTGTTCGATGCATGCCTTTATTGTCATACCACACTGTAATTTCTTCTGAAGTTTGGGCTTTTTATAGTTTCTATCACAGAGAGCATTTGATAGGACACCTCTTATTTCCAAAGATGATTGCTTGAATTCTTGCACTGGACTGAGGATATCAGTGTCATGTTAGTTACTATTCCTAAACACGTGCTATATTTAGGTCATAGTCCCACTATTTAACTCTAATCATGTCATAGCTTCTTAATTTACATTTTTTAACTTCACTGAGAACTTTAATGTTTGTTAAATAATCAGAATGTACAAGTGTTGTATTCTTGTTTTAGATTCTGTTACATAGATGACATACAGCTGACCAAGGTAATTAGGGTTTTAAACAGTCATGTTCTGTTAAGAAGATGCAAGAACTGAAGTTTCCTGAGCAGTATTTTTTTCAGCTTCTAGAGATTCATGTGATGTGGATCAGTTCTTAATGACATACTTTCCCACACTCTTTTTAATTTGCTTTTCTAAGGAGACAGAGATCACACAATTTCATTGTACATTTCTCTGCCCATCCTCCCATTTAATTTTACCTGGGTGATCTACTGGAAATGAATTGGTGAGGTTGGTAGAGGAAAAACCATATTCAGATTCATTAAATGAAATAGGCACAAGGCAGGGAGAAGAGATCCTGCAAGCTTCTACAGCAGAAAGAACAGATGCAGAGACAGCTCACTCCTGCTTAGAAGACGTATAACTTATGTGAGAAAAAGCCTCAATAATGTCCCCGGTCAAGAAAATGCCCCAGGATAGAGACTGAAGTCAAATGTGAAACAAAAGTCAGAAAGAAATCAGGCTTCAGTCATTCCAATGTTTTCAGACACTCTCTTTAGTCTCCCCATCTCATTTAGCACAGAAGGCACATAGGTCACTGAATCACTATTTCCTGTTTCTTTTGTTGCTTCTGGTGAGAACAGATCTGTTCAGGACTTTCAGACAGTATTTAAATCCTGTTCTAAAAATAATATCAGTGAGTTTTTTCTATAATATGTGTCTGAATGCTTGAGAAGTGCTCTTTATTGACTCTTCACCAATACTCACAGAAGAAAGGTTATTATTCCCATTTACTCCCTAGCCCAGACATCTATCTATTACTTCAACGCTTGACACTTTTTGTCTTGTGCCTCTGTGTGTTTCTCTCTTCCGTGTCTTCTCCACCCTTACTACTGTCTCCACCTTCGGCAGCGTGGTTAAAATCTCCATTGCACAAACTTCTTATTTCAGTCATGGCCTTTAATTACAGGCTGCCTACCCATGTTGCCTTCTTTCCCATCTGAAACCATGAATGACTATGCCTGCATGGGACACTAATGCTTTCCTCCACATCCTTAGGGATGAATTGCTGGCAATTCTTACTCTCTTATACATAGAGGAGTCTGTGCCACTGATAATTTCTAATACTTTCCTCTCCTTATCCCAGATCTCCTGCTAACCTTGTCAGATGTGCTCCTCCTTCATCTTGCTCCCTTTGCAGAGAAGAAGTCAAAGGAAAAGTCTCCAATTCTATTTTAAAATAGACCAGACAGTATTTTTCCTTTCGTTCAAAGCAGTTTAACTGTTTTCTCCAGAACCTTCCCAAAAGAATCAAAGTAAAGACTACATATAACTCCCAAGTCTTTAGCCTGATCAGTTAGAAGTCCTCATTATACCCTCCTGACAAGTGACAATTTCCAGTAATCTTTGATACGTACGGCAGAAGGTTGCATTTCTCCATGGTGTCAGCTGGACTCCTGCAGCTTGGCACACATCTGCATAAGCCTGTAGGTTTTCACAGAGGGCTGCATTGTTCAAATGAAGTTCGCAGAGATCATACTGACAGCCTTCAGAATAACTTTGTGGATCGACTATTGAGTGGCAGTTCTGGAATGGACCATTTGGATCTGTGATCAGACCACAGTATTCATTACTTTGGATCATATGTTTTTCATCAGCAGTGCAATTTGGAGTATGGCCATAATCCGGTGAGCACCTAATGTGGAAAAAAAGAGAAAAGATGTGGAAAAATTAACAGATAAACTTTGGATTCACCAGCACCTAACATGCTTTTCAAATCACATCTAATAAAGCTACAAGTCTGTTCCAAGACTAAGCATGACATATTTTAAATCCCTATGTTTCAAACTCTTAGGATAGAAATTCAGATTTTAATACAATCTCAACCTGATAATCTTTGAGAGGCCTGGAAGAAATCCAGATATTTATTTTTGGCTTTCTGGTAAGTTAGGCTGTCTACATGGAAAGGGAACCAGAAAGTGAATGCATTCCAAGTTAAGCTCCTACTATTATTAAATAATATATTGTGAAATTATAAATAACATGTAAAGTACCTCGGAAGAGTTGAAACAATATTTCCAAGTGTTAGCATTAATATACTGTAACAATAATTGAAATCTTAGTGGACACCTGCAGTGTTTTATTTAAATACTAAAATGTACATTGATATCTACATTGAAATGTACAAAAGAAAGTCAGCCAAGTCAGTGGTCAAACCCACACTTGACAATTTTCACCTGAGAGTTGAAATCTAGATGCAAGCTCTTGGTGAGGAGTACTGTGTGCCCAAGACACAGATTTAGCATCTGACTGAATGGAGAGAGAGGAAAATCCCATGACTCAGGATGTAAATGTGGTGCTCATGAATAGCCACAAATACACTTCTTAGGAAGGCTAAATAAATTAAGTAAGTTTAATAATCTATTCCTATTTTTTTTGTCTTCGGACACACAGAATTGAAACAAACAGGATGAAATCCAGCTGCCTGGACACATCACTCCAGTGCTGAGATACCTAAAGGTCTCCAAGAAATATGGTTCAGGCTGAACCATATGGTTCAGGTCATTCATTCTAGTTGATCTTATCTCTTGGTGAGATAATCCACAGCACCTAAAATAGCACTGAGCCCTCACAGTGAAGTCATTCCCTCTGGTGAGTACCATAGGAGAGTCTTAGGTTTGTCCATTTATATCTATTGTCATTACCGTCTGCTTCTTAATTATGTGAATAGTGGAAGAAATAGTTTCACCACTAGAAAACCGTAGAAAACAAAGGCACACATACTGATACCAATGCATGTCATAAAAAAAAGATCTCATTAAAAACATTTTCTGGGCTGCTACTCAGAAGATCACCGAGAAAACAATTATTCAATCTGCAAGGTACATTGAAAAATCATTCAAGTCTAGAAATTAGTTATAAATTACATAAAAATATTACTATAACTAGCATCCTGAAACTTGCTGAATGCAAATCTAGGTCTTTTAGCTGGGCAGCAAAGGAAAAGGCTTCCTGGCTGAGGAAATAGACCCTTTTTTTATTTATTGCAACCCACAGGTGGATTCAGTTGTGAATGGAGTTTCAGGCTCTATCAGCCATTCTCCCTGTACAGCCTGTATTTGCACTTAACATAGTCTCTCTTTGTGTTTGCTCGAACAGTACTTCACTAGGGGATGAAAGAAGTCTCCATGGCCCTTTTCAACTATCAGCATGGCAAAGCAAATGAGAAAGGGAGTGTCTCTCTCACAAGGAAGGACTGTTTGATCACAGTTGGGTTGCATCAGGGTCACTTACAGAGACGCTCAAAAATACATATTTTTTTCTGATTTAAGTGGCTGCTGCTGTTGAAAACCCCAATGTTTAAACAATCCTACAACTCAGACCCAGAAGTCCCTCCAGGTGTATGCGATTTGAAGTTACGGATGCGTGTGTGCAGTGCCCAGCACCTAGCAGGATACAGCCCTGAAAAATAAGGACAAAGCCCTTCCCCATGGCAAGACCACAAGGATGTTAATGGTTGCCTGAGCCCAGTAGAAGGCTGAGCTTTTCCTAATGAATCATTATGAAGGGAGGGAACAAAAAAATCCCACCACCACAGCTGGACTCTCTTTGGGTACAAAGAATATGTGGAGCAAGTTTTGAGGTGGGAAGAAGGACAGGATCATTACCCTGTACTAGGCACTGGTGAGGCCACAGGTTGATTCCTGTGTTCAGTTTTGGGACCCTCACTACCAGAAAAACAGTAAGGTGCTGGAGCATGTCCAGAGAAGGGCAGTGGAACTGGTGAAGGGTCTGAAATGCAAGTCTTATGGAAAGTGGCTGAGAAGTTGTTGGGCCTGGGGAGGGGGAGTCTCAGATGACACCTTCTCTTTCTCTGCAGCTACCTGAAAGGAGGTTGTAGTAAGATGGGTATGGTCTCTTCTCTCTTTTTCCAGGTGATACGTGATGGGGTGAGAGGAAATGGACTCAAGTTGCACTGGGGGAGGTATAGATTAGATATTAGGAAAAATTTCCTCACCAGAAGGGTTTTTGAGCATTGGAAAAGGCTGCACAGGGAAGTGGTGGAGTCACAATCTCTGGAGGTATTTAAAATATACCTTGGTGTGGTATCTGGGGACATGGTTTTGTGGTGGTGGGTTAACAGTTGAACTTGATGGTCATAAAGGTCTTTTCCAGCCTAAAAAATTCTAAGATTCTACGAAGTTTTCTCTCTTTAAGCATGGTTAAATTTTCTATGAAATTTTACCCAGAATGATAAAGTTGGTACACTGACAAGAATATATTTTATCCCATGTGCCTGACATTTTTGGCCCCCTTACAACAGTTGCTTAAAACACTGGTCTTTGCATAATCAACAGCTAAGACCTACCCGGAGTCATTGTAAACCTGCCAACTGTTGCCAAGGCTGGCTGAGTTTGTTTCCATCTCTCCATCTGGGTTAAGAAAGTCATCTGCTTTATGCCCATTATAATTTCCACATATTCCACAGACTTTGGACATAAAGGTGCTGGGAAGAGTGATTTCTGCTCTGTGATTTCCATCAAACTTGACATGTAGCCCGAAGTCGGTACTAGTTACAACATACTGCCCGCTGAAGGAAATACTGACACCCTGTGCCAAGGTCAGAGGGACAACCTGGCTGACTCCATCAATCTGCAGGCACAGAGAAGGACAAGCATTATAAGCACTTGAAAAGAAGTATTTTTAATGGTGACTCTCTTAGATCCCTATACTGAGCATAAGGCTTGCACAGTGAACAGTAAGAGCTCACACTATGGTGTTGCAACATGAAAGTTGTATATGGACACATAACTGAGGGCCTTGAGGCCACAGCGTAGCCTTGTGGCTATGTTGCTTACAAGTGTGACCTTGGTGAATCAGATGCAGCTGGCAAAAGTCCAAGACTTAACATGGTCTGTCAGCAGTAACTATCTACAGATCTTTTTTTCTTAGCAAGTCAGATTGAAAAATTGTAGTTACAATAGATGCTCAGAAAATTTTCAGGATTGAGCAAATCTTGAAAGAGCATACTTTTGTTTCTTTCTCTTTTAATTTTCACATTTAAAATGCCAGACAATAGAAAGCAAATTTCTGAGTAAAATTTTCAATTTATTTAAATTTTGCTAAAATCAGTATCTGACCATTTGTTCTTATCATAAATGTAAGAAAGTTTGGTTTGCTTAGAGACACATATATATAATAAAAACAGTAAATATAGGGGAAAACTACAAGAAAGGGGCTGTAGAACAAACATGGATATATGAGTTTTCTATGTTTCTACGATAAGATGGGGAAGGTTTTGGTGTACGTTCAGACTTTCATCTCCTGTAACTTAAATCACTGTACTATTTGGTCATAAGAACAGTGGTAGTAAAGTAAGGTGACCCGTTCATTTGCTGGGGGTTTGACTCAAACATTTCTGATGTCTTGGCCCTTTATGGAAAGGATTCATAAAGAAGGCTTACAATATAACAACTGGCCAAGTGACACAATCAGTGTAAGGAGGGTCATCAGATTATCACTCCAGGACTCTCATCTGGCACTGCTTTATGGCAAATGCCACGTGTTAAGTGAAGTCAACAGTGAAGTGGGATTACTAGAAATCAGGGATGAACATGAAGCTTTACAGGCTATTAGACAGGATTGAGAAATAACTATCAGCATGAACTGAGTTAACACAGGACCATTTTATTCCCTGTTACATGACAAGCTTGAGCAGGTTAGAAAGATAGGGTAGCCCACCAACTCCACCTGGAGTGTCAGCTCTAACCCCACCTTTTAACAACAGAGAACAAAAGTTTGCTTTCAAGAACAAAACTATGCTTTCAGTTTTGAAATTCTAGTGTTTAAGGACTCCACATTACTCCTGCTCCTAAATATCTGTCTGCCTTCTAAATATTACTGTATAAATGCTGGAAATTTGTAGTCATTGTACAACTTCTCCATTCATACTAAGAGTTACTGATGATAGACAGTAGGCTCCAACCTTACCTTAACAGCTCTGTTTTTACCCAGATTGATCCTGTAGCCATACACATCTACATCCACGTATTGGACATAGGACACACGAGTGTTGCCTCCCCTGTGCTCATTGGCTGCTTCCACGTTGAAGTAGGGCAGGGAGCTGTTGCTCTCACACAGTTTGGAGAGGGTGTAGGTGCAGGTGCCCATGAAGTCGTGACGCTGCTTGTCAAATGTGTTATAGTGGGGATCCCCATGTATACTGCAAATTGCTTCTGGAGACAGGAAAAAGGAATATGTTCTCATTAACATATGAATACATCCAGCAAGCCCACCTCATTGTGCAGTGGGAAAACAAAATCATCCTCATTGTATAGATTACATCTGGAAGAACTGAAACAGAAAAGGCAGATTTGTAGGGCATAAGGTAATGTCATACCCACAAAAACCAACTGAATCCAGGAAGTAGTACTGGTAGTAAAAAATGTAGGTGTCCTTCTACAACTCATCAACTAGCATATGTGATTGGCCAAAATTACCTGTGACTGGAGGTGGTGTAGGTTCTGTTGCTGTAGGTGTTGGTGGTACAGGTGTAGGGTCAGCTTCTGTTAGTTGAAAAGACAAGGCCATACAATGAGCTTTAACATTACAGGGTGAACTCTACTTATGCATTAACACACATGAATTTTCACTCTCTCTTCATCAGCATAAATTTAGAAGTTTTTCAGTGAAGCAAGTAGAACTGCCTGTGTTCAAAATCAGGGATGTGTGGCTCATCTGATTGTTAGCTTGAACACAGAGACTGAGCTAGGGTGGCCTCTCTGGAGCTGGAAGTGTATTTACAATTGAGTAAGAGACTCCCTCTGGTGTATGTGAAGACACATGAAGGTTCCACTAACAGCAAGTATTGGCAGGTCTGATAGTGAGTTGAACAGAGAAGCTCTTGTCTCTTGGAGTTACATTTGTGCACCATCCGGTGGCTGAAGCATGTGTTAATACACCTGGAAGAACAAACAATTGGCTCTCCCTAGCCCACAAATGGAATTTTAAATAAAATCATATGTTCTGAGGGTGTGGACCTGAATGGAAATTTTTGTACCGGGTAGTGTAAATTTGAAACATTTTATAGCATTATATGAGTAGTATTTCACAGAGAACAAGACCTATTAACATCCAGCGATACTTTCTGTAGGTTTTCCAGCAAATTTCTTGTTCAATTCACATTTTGTAAGTATTGCATGCTTGTCAGCAGAAATGGATTCCAGTCATCCACAGCTTGCGCCAGCCTTGGCTGATCTGTTACAGGGTCAGAGATCGAGCTCAAATCAAGCTGATTCATAGTCAAAGCTGACAGTGCAACTCAGTGTTATTTACTCACTGTTAATTGTTTTTGTGACATATGATTGTACTGTGTATTTGATAAGCTTGTATGAACTGATATTTGCTGTAAAATGCTGAATAGAGTATTTAATCTGGAATCTAAGATGAATGTGCATAGCCTTCTCTGGGTTTAGAGATGCACTTTGGACTTAAAAGTGAAGGTAAAGTTTTCTGGACTTGGTGAAAAAGAACACTTGCAGAGCTTGTTTTGGATGTTTGAGGTGATGAGGAAAGAATTAGGAAGAAACTACAGCAAAACACGTAACACTCAAATGAAATTAACTGTAAAGTTTTTGTCATTTCTCCTTTGTGGTTCAAAGTTCTGAGAAGCATCTATATTGTATACGTATATATATTGTATGTGGAAAAGCATCTATATTGTATACGTATATATATTGTATGTGGAACAGACTAATGATTAACAGCTTAAATAGAGATGAGAAAACAATATACACTCAGGTGCAAACACAGACTTACCACAGGATCCATCCCTTACTCTCACATTGTCTAATGCTGTATCCCCATACTCTGTCAGTCCTCGGACAGCCTCGAAAATTACCTAGGCAGGACACAGAGTGATCACTGTATCAGAGTTGTTTAGGCAAACACAAGACCATTTCTCTTAGCATTTTTTTTTTAAATAAACTCTCTGGTTTATTGCTAAAGGCATCAAGTGAGCTGAGGCTATAACAGTTTTCCTAGCTTCCCTCAGAGGCCTAAAATATACATTCTGTAATAAGGCAAGGGCTGCCAGAAACATTGTCCTCTATTTTGCTGACTTATAGATGGTTTATGAGAATTAGTTGTCTGCATTCTACAGAGGAGTCCAGTGTAGGCAGCAAAGTTCAAACTTTGCTCACAGAAGACAAACCTGCATTTAATTGAGACATCTGAAGTCCTTGACTTCATGATAAANAGGAAGGAAGGAAAGAAGGAAGGGAAAAGAGAGAAAACTAAATTAAATTTTATCCCCTAACTAACAGCACTAGTAAAACTAGGAGGTTGTTTCTTTCTTGTGTTAGATCATTGATGCAAATCATGGAGCCATTATATTTACAAAATCTTGGTTATATTTTCTAGCTTACATGCACAATATTTTGCAACCTGCAAAATGGAGAAAAAATGCTGATACTGGACAAGAAATTTATTCTGAAAATATATTACCTTTATCTTTCTCTGTGTTGGAAAATTGTGAGTGATGGCACCATATTTCCACAAGGAACTCTGGTTTCCCTTCCGATGCCACACCAAAGTCTCCTGTATGTCATCCTGGATGAGCACTCTCAGCTCATTCATCTCTTCTGATCCAAACATGTAGTACCAGAAGTCTATGCATATTTTCTCAGAAACTACAGTCTCTGGGCTTTCCAGCCTGTTAGTGTCAAACGGGATCAGATTACTTGCTTCTTGGTAAATGAAATAACCTTCTGCAGAGTGGAAAAAAAAATATGGTTTAATCTTCCTACGTTGTTAGGTAGCATTAAAAACTGAAGTACAACCCAAGTTTGGAAGAAACCAAGGGCATCATTATCGGTGCAAAGAAGCAAAGTAGAGGGTGTTTGGACTTCACATTGCGATATTTAATGCCATATAGCTATCCAAAGTAGAATGTGAGACTGAGAGCAAAGCAAGTATATATCATCTCATGTGAACAGTTATTTTGTGATGATGACTAAGATGTAGGACTCCTTCAAGAGACAGCATATCCAGACAGGTCTACACTGATCTGTGTACAGTTTCCACTTTCCTCAAAGGAAAAGAATGCAATCTCCTATACACCTCTTGTGGATGTATTTTTTTCTGAAAGATTTTAGTCTCATGATGAGTAAATCCCTGGCACAAGGAAAATTCCAAACTGTCAGCATTTATTTTTGTCTCAAAATGGAAGAAATAGAAAACAATGCCGATATTTTCCTCAAAATATTTATATTTGACATTATGAAAAGGAATCAAATTTTTCAAAATTCAAAAACTTGCAGTGTTTCTTTTAGGATTTGAAGTGCTTTAGTCTGATTGGTTCAATATGAGATCAGATTTTACTTTACTAGGACTGAAGTTTTTTTGCTTCACATGGGCTAAGATTAAAGTTATATTTCCCCAGTGCATCTAAAGTCAAGTCTTTCCCATCTGACTAGGGAAATTAATAAAAAATGAATGAATGACCATTTCTATATGGTAAAGTATGGCTCCACACATAGTATCTAACATTCAGTCATATATTTACGTTGGAAAGAAAATCCAAGTCACATTTAAAGGATATAGTCTGTGTCAATTAAAAAGTAAAACATTTTTGTGTTAATTCAAATTAAAAATATTTAATTTCTTCTTCCAACAGGCAATTTCAATTGTTATTATCAAAATACTAAAAATGCAAAAAATTATTTAGCAAAAATCCCAACTAATACTTTTCTAATCTGCTTACTGACTCTGACAGTAGATGACCTTTCAGTCTTGGGATAATTACAAAAAGCAGTATGACTGCAGACTGATCCCCATAAATGGATCTACTAGTGCAAGGATAGCGATTGAAATACATAGAGATGGAGCCATGGAACATTTGTTTGATATGACGATGTTAGACTCCAGTTTTTAAATCACAGTTAGCTGAGGACAGGCTTTTAAAACATATTCTTTAATATCAGACTTGATTTTGTAGAGCTTTGCTGGTGTAAACTTTATCTAGTGACAGTACAGTGATCATTGCATTTGTTGCCATTAACTGGTATTAGTGTAATTTGGCCACAAGCCCTGTCTTGAAAAATTATCTGTTGCATATCACTATACTCTCTATGAGGCCTTAAGCATGATATAATTAGCTTCCTTCTATTTCCATGCACTGATAAAAATATCCAGTCTATGATGGGCAACCCAGTTTAGTTTACTCTTAACTCATATGGTGAAAAATCAAACACAGATGTCATCATGAAACAAAACCAACACATTTCAAAAGGCTTTAAGAATCTCTTTTCTCTTTCAAAGAAAGAATAAAGGTAGGCAAGCTGTCTTCGAAAAGGAAAATCAACAATGCCACAATCAAGCACTTACTCCCATCAGGATAGTCTCCATCAGGACCTGTTCCATCAGTCGGAGTGTCATGCTTTGTTCGTATCCACATTCCCTGGTTGAAACTGCAAGGCTGGGTCCAGTCACAAAATGGCCTTGAGTTATTGTTGAAATCACATCTGGTAAGATAAGCTGAAATACAGCATGTTAAAGTGAGGAAAAGGAACTAGTATGTTCAAAATTGGATGTTAACAGTGCTAATGACATGCAGTTACCTGTTTGAGGATCCCATATTCTCAAGCCACCAGTTGGCCTTTGTTTGATCCTGCCAAGAAAAGGAACAGAGTAAAGTCCTTGTGGAATCAGTGACTCAAAAACTGTATGAGAAAAAATGTTGGAACCTCAGCTTGTGCCTTTGGGTGTTTCCCTAAATAATAGAATAGACCCATGGTTTGATCCATGTCTGACTTTTTCTTGCCATATGGAACTTACTGGTTCATGACAAAGCTCTGAGAGTGAGTCAAAGGTGGGATACGTTCACTTCATCTAGTGTGGAAAGATCTTCTGCTCTGTATCCCACTGAACAGAAACGAGATGAGTTCTCATGGGTACAGGGAACTATGGAAGGGATGGATGGATACAGCATAGCTCAGACAATACCAGGATAATAGCAAAGACTTTCTATTAAGTTGCACATGGCATTATTGTCCCCACTGTAAAAAGCAAAGCATGTAAATGCCAGTAAGATAGTGTAGTCTGTAACCCTGTTAAATTTCCTTTAACTGCAACAAATCTCCCATGACACAAAGTTTTCATTTCATTCAGCTCTTCAGTTTACCCTGAAAATGCTGCAAAACAAAAGTAGTTACAAATACACAGTGCTTGTGTGCTACAAAGCCCTACAGACATGAGTTGACATAAGACCAAAATCCCACCACAGATCACAGCATAAAAGACTCTGCTCTTTGGGTGTTTTGCACAGAGAAGGGATTTCCAGGACTGCAAGGCTACAACAGTAATTCCTGACACACTCTGACTGTGGTCCACAATTTCAGGAGGCAGGGTTCAGTTCCAAATTCTGTGGTGCCCCCTTCCTAATTATTCTTATTGTACTTGACAAAGTATAGAGCATCGGTGCTCAAGCAAATTCATCACAACTATTGTCCACACTGCTCAAAAGCCAAGCAATGACATTTGGAAAACTAGGGAGTTTAGGAGCAAATATCATTATGAAATTATTGAAAATTCGTTATGAAATTATGCAATGAGATGCAGCAAGCAACTGGAAAACAGACTGAACTAAAACTAAGGAGGAAAAAGCATGTGTAAAGACAGATAAATTAAGAAAGTTTTCTTCACTGCTCTTCTGGGATTTCTTCTTCCACGAGAAGGGGAAAGGTGTGACAAGTTGTCAGTTGGTCTCTTATGTAGTGCTATCTTTAAGTAGTTACACATCAGGCAAGTCCTAAAGCAAAGGTAACTCAGAGTCAAAAGAGTTTTATAACTACTGTGGCTATTTTGTCCCGATCTCTCCTCTTCAGATGTGCCATTAGAAATCTGTATTTTAAAGGTTTCTTTTTCATACAGGAACGTGTGCAGAATTAGGTAACCACAAGATTCAATTATTCTAACCACAAAAATTCAATTTTTTTTTTAAATGACAGGGTTCAATTATACAACACTTAATATTTAAAAGGTGAAGAAACATTCCAACATTTTAAAAGTGAAGAAAGGATATTTATCTTTAACAGCTAAGCTTCCTGAATTGAGCTACATTCAGTACTGTGATACTTACCCTGTGGTATTCAGCACTGAAATACAGAGTATAATTAGAGTGTATTGTAAGTGCCAGAGGGTCCCCATGCTAGAAGACAGAGTTAAGTCTTCTGTGTTGTATAGTTTGCATAGTAATCCACCAGATGCACTCAGCAAGGAGAAAATGAGGATGACCTAAGGTGAAACAGATGAATATATTGACAAGAGGGTGGAGGCGATTATAAAAATCTGTCCAACCATCAACATGTTCCCTTGGTTATCTACCTTGAGAAACTCACCTATGAACTGAATACTTACATTCTGTATCACTTGTTTTGACAACCTTACCTGTTTGCTGCAGAAATTGATGTGATTTTGGCAACTTTTGTTGCTGCTGTTGCATATTAAAGAATTTTTAAGAGATCTTTTTCTGACATAGATAGCAAAACAACTTATTTAATTTTAAAACTCCCGCCCAGTTTCCACTGCCAGTGTAAGTGAGATTTCTCATATTGACTGAATTTTCTCCCTTTCTGGAATTAGCATTAAGCAGAGCAGATAACAAGATTTCAATTTACTCACAACCATCTAGTTATCATGGGCACAAATCAGGAAATTGCTGAAATGTTATTGATACCATATCCCTCCTGTTTAAAAATAAAGGATCATTTTCTGGGCTTCCATGAAGTCTCTGTTGGCTGCTGGCAGCCCAGGAAAAGCAGGTGGATCATTCCCACTGTCATTTGGGCTTTTACTGTTTTGCTCTTTTGCAGCATTCCTTGCACTGAAAAAAAAAATGGCTCAAGGGCAGACAAATTCCCTACTCCACTTGGATTTCATAAGCGATGAGAATCAAGCGAGTATCAGAAAGTGT
>WEIV01018097.1:22190-66045 GCA_013390005.1 Calyptomena viridis
CAGAAAGTGTACAATGTTGCCTTGCACCGCCTGCAAACTCCAGATCATGGCTCTTTTTGTCTAAAAGGAGGATCTCTCTGGGAGTGGGACTTAATGGAAGAGTGGCCTCTTAGTTACAACTACTTTCCCTTTGAGATTATATTCTGACAATTAAGA
The DNA here is from genome assembly GCA_013390005.1 of Calyptomena viridis. Classification (NCBI taxonomy): domain Eukaryota; kingdom Metazoa; phylum Chordata; class Aves; order Passeriformes; family Eurylaimidae; genus Calyptomena; species Calyptomena viridis. The sequence goes on from WEIV01018097.1 coordinate 22,347, forward strand.
TCATTAAGCCTTCATAAATTGAGCCCGGATTTTTGGCAACTCCCTTCCACCCTGCTCATTAACAAGTAACTAAGGAGGCTACTTACAGAAACAAGAGAAAGAGAGACAGGTCAATGGAGGCTAATTAGAAACACAAAAATATTTCAAGTTAGATGTTAACTGCTGTGTTGACAATGGGCCTGGGAGTTCATTCTGCCACAACCTCATGCCCCACACATGCTGCTCCACATCAAGTGGGTAGATGCTCACTTGATTGCTGAGAATCCTTCTCCAATGAAAATCCTTTCCTAGGAAAATGTGTGCTTTTGCCAGCCAGTAAACAAGGAAAGAGGATTTCTGTGATTTAGAGACAAGAGACTCATTCCCTGCATCAAACCATTGATCACACTTTTCCAGTTCAGCAGAGTAGAGCTCTCTGTCAGGGGGAGAATACAAGTGACCATCAGACACAAGTTGCATTGACACACTGCATTTTCAACAGGGCTGCTGAGATGATGGTGCAGCAAGTGTTAATCTTGGCAATAGCTGTCCTTCACACTGGAATGGGGAGCAAGGGGCCCTCCATATACCCACATGCTTTCCTTCTGCAGACTAGGGATTTTTCATTATTCTGGTGCTGCTCTGTATCATTCTAACAGGAAGATGTGAGTCCATCTTGGAAGGGAACCAGCTCTCTGACAAATCCATTCATCCATCCATCCACATGATGCACTATCTTTGATCCCTCCTCACCCACAGCAAATATGTGTCCCTTCAGCATGACAAACAGTCCTCCAGCCATGCTGTATGACCTTTCTGTGACTTTGTCACTCCGGTTTAATGCCATCTCAAGTACTCTGTGAAAAGTGCACTGAAATACTGATAAAGGTGTTTCAGTGAGGGACAAATATTAACAACCTCTTTTCCATATGGGAAGGATGACAAAGAAATGACTTGCTATTTGATTCCAGTGGGATGTGACGGTATCCCACATTCCTGACAGTCAAACCAATCACCTTGCAGGCCTACTATATTCTCTCCTCCACCTGTAGCTCTGTATCTCTGATAGGTGCCTGGGAGATACTCACATTTGTATAAAAATACTGGGATGGACTGCACAGCAACCTGAGAAAGAAAAGGTGCACCAGTTCTTAATTTCTAATACAATGAAGCTAAAATTCTTTCTGAAGGGCATTTGCTGGCAATCTTGCAAATAATTTATGTTTTACTTCTGCCTTAAATCAAGGATGCAAGTGATGCACACCTGGCAGCTAATCCCTATGACTGGCTTCCTAATGCTCCATACTGCTGTGTTTCTTTTTTGGCATCAGATTTCACTCCATCTGCAGCCAGCATTAGAAACCTCACCTGCTTCCTGTTGACAAGGCACACTGGGGCTGCTCATGGGAGCTAATTGCCTTTAGGTGATACAAACAGATTTCCCACATAAAATCTGCAGAAGAAGATGCCAATAGTAGGCTTGTTAATAATCAGTGTGACATGCAACACCCTCAAAAGGACAGGTACTACTACATACAACTTTATTTCTAGCTGGTGGTCAGAAAGAGGCTTTGAAAATGACTGTCTTAATTTTTGCAGGATGTTTCCCAGGAGACGGAATCAGCCTGATACCCAAAGAGACAGCAAAATGAAGATACAATAAAAAAAAATTGCCCTGAGCAAGACAAATCAAACAATAAAAGAAGCAAACTCAGCAGTTCATCCATTCTAGTCTAGTGCAACTTTTGCTGCACAGATACTCTAGCACATGTGATTGCCCTCAAGTGCCTAAATCTCATTACTCCATTTTCTTGAATTCGTGTGTTCTCTGATGAATGGCAGCTGTAATTCTCTATGTAGTTAATGCTCAGTCTGTGGTGGTGTAATCAGTCAAAACTGAGGGAGCTTGAAAAGTTTAAAGAATGGGGAAAATTATACAAAACCTCTTTCTCCTAAGCCATCAGTTTTGGGGCAGCCAACAGGAGACTGCTATACTGCTACCTTTCACAAAGCAGAGGGATTTCTGGGTGATATTAAATGCTGGTGTCTTGTTGGGATACACTTGGACTACATCCCAGGGCCTATTTGGTCTGAGGCTACAGCTAGAAGAAATTTTAAGTTAATTAAATGGCTGTTCTTAAATGGCAGAATTCTGTGCAGATTCTCTTAATTTAGAATACATGGGGTTCTGTAAATCTGAACATAAAAACTAAGTGTCTTTATCTGATTCTCAGACTGTATGACTATATCTCATTGGGCTTTGCACAGATTTAACTGCAATTCTTTTTACATCCATTTCAGTTAAATTGATACAATTTGCCTGAGTAAAAGGATCTCTCTATTGTTTCTATTCAGGTAATAATTTCTTCCTCTGTCCTAACAAATGACTGAGTCAGTTTTTGCAGCATGTAATAGCTCTATCACTCTGGAACTCCCAGTGACCTCTGGCTCTACTCTGCCTTTACTGACATTGTGGGTGGGGAGACACTGACAGATCTCCCATTACTTCAGAAATCTCTCTATGCAGGACTCCTGTTAGAGCTACACTAAGTTACTGCTCTGATAAACATTCACCAAGGAGTTAGGAAAGAAACAGGCAGCACCCATAAATCTATAAACTAATTAATTTAGATTATACAGAAGTGTAACTAATCTCATTTTTTCTCTGTTGAGTAACATGCTTTGATAGGCTGATAGGACACAAAAAAAGTGTTATAAATGGGTGTTTCTTTGGTAAGTAAAGACTTTGTGTTCTGTTGAGCACAAGCTGAGGTTGTTTTTTTAACTTCTGGCTTTCCAAACTGAAGCTTCAGTTTGAAATTCAAGCTCTCTGGTCTGAAAGCTATAATAGTTTTGATAATGAAATGTACCATTCTTATTAGAGTACAGGTGCCAGATTAAAATCTAATTATCTTTCTTATGTTTTCAATATTTCAGAGATAATAGAAATGAAAAGGTAGCAGCTTTTCTATCAGTATTTTCAGTTGTCAACTGCTTATGGACAAAATTCTTGAGGGCAAATAGTACTCTTATGCTGTGATCTAAAATAAATGCATTTTCAATGTAATGTTCAAGAGTTTATTCCGTGCTTACAAATGTGTACAATACAGGTAATGTATAATTAAATTTGCAACTATTAAGACCCTTCTTATCTTTGAGCTGAAATATATCTCAATGTATTTTATTCATAGCATAACAAGATAAAGACCAAAACATTCCTCCCAATTAATGCACTAATGAGGTTTTGCTGGCATTCCAATGGATATTTGCATAAACAAAATATTGCCACAAGAAAAACTAATTTCTTCTTCATTTTGGGGTGCTGGATTCGTAACCATGAGATTAGTAAATCAGTTCATAAAAGCCCAGAAATTTTCCAAGTCTGTCTATTACTAATAAACAAGATATAAAAGACAATTTTGAATGTGAATTTTGGGATCAGATCTCTGGCAGGAAGAAACAGATGATATTTATCTCTTCTGCCTTTTTTATGTAGGATTGTCTCTTCTTTGATTTGATGATAATCCAAGCAACTGTTTCTGGCTCACCGGAGTTCAGTAATTTCATATCTGACATATGGAGTTCATATCTGGATACGGAGTTCATATCTTGATATATTTTACATCTATTATTTAATCTACAATACACAGCCATCTTGTGGTGTACAGAGACCATTCCCTAACAGTAGTTTCTTTCAGAGGCAGAGGGCTGCTTTTTATTTCAGTCAACGGGTTTATAAGGCCAACCTACCTACAGAGATAAAGGTCTGATTCCACTATTGCCCTGTTTTAATTTCTATTTTACTGTCAAAGCTGGTGGTGATGGTCTTAGTTCATTCTAGTCTAAGCAAAAGGGACTCCTGGCTCATTCTCTAAATATAACTTGTATTACTGCAGCAGCTATGTCTAAAATTAGCAATCTCAGGCTTGGCTTAATGAATGCTGAAGTTTGCTTGAATTTTTAGCTCACCACTGCATGCTCCTTTGGTGCTGATGAAGCCTGCATTGTCTCTCCTGTCCTCAGCACTCCGACATTCACAAGCCTTTCACTTATTTGAACCAGATTTTAAACAGCTGTCTGTGCCTGGTTGACTTTTTTCCCTACAGATCCCAAATGAATTGATGCAGTTCTTTTCCTTTCAACGCAATTCCCCACAAACTGAATAATCCTACAAGCCTCTTAACTCTTCCTGGTCATTTCAGAAAGGGTGATTTCTCCCATTCATTACCTCCTGGATAAATCTGCTTTCTCTCAAGGTATAGTCCAATGGTATGGCCACTTCTTACATCCTCTGTGTAAGAGAACCCTCTGAGTCTCAAATTACTTCCACAATTAAGCTATTAAACCTTGTTACTACAGTTGCTTCACAAAAAATCCTAGTACAATTTCATTTTTATATAAATATATAGAGGTGTACAATTTTAAATTACTTAAAAATTAAGAAACTTGTCAAAATCTATTCATATGGCCTTTCCTGATGTAAGTCCTACACTTCCCATGACTACTGGAGCTATGCACTGCTCTCCACTACCTAGATCACAGATACTTCCCTGCCCACTCTACAGAAAAACCACTCAGAGGTTACTGAGTTGAGCTAAGAAAAGTCTTAGTCTGGCAGGTCCTGCCACTTTTACAATCAGAGACAGGAAATTTAACCTGTTGCTCAATCTGTTCACAGATCACAAGCCAACCCCACCCTTGAACCTAGCAAAGTATGAAGATTGTGAAACGCATTGCTATTTGTACTTTGTTCTACAAGTTTTACACCTGAAATAAATGAAACTGAAGTGAACATCACTTGTGCCATTGATGGGTTCAGAGTGGAGTGATCAGAATTCTGCTGTTTACTTTGGAGCGAACTGTATTTATGCAAGAGTACTTGAATCTTGAGCTATGCAAAAAACAAGGTTTATGTGTCTTGAGGTACTCAAGGTTCCTTATCAGCAAAGCATTTAGTTGTCTAGATGCGTTTTCATACTTATATATACATAAAAATTTGTGTGAATAAATTTTAGGAAATACAGCTGAGATTGTGTGTTTGTTTTAAGTGAAAGATTGTGATTTTTATTTCCAGAAACCAAAGATAGTTGGATACCGTGTCCTAACTTACTGAGTCCACTCAAAATGGGACATTCTAGAAAACATAAATGTAAGCTAAAATGCTTCAGTTTAGGTTTTGATGGGCAAAACTTCCCTTTAAGCTTCTCTATTTGCCATTGAATCTTGAAATCAAAGTCAAATGCCTACAGCTAAAAGATGAAGAATGTCAACTGCTATGCTGCAAAGTGAAATGTTAATTATCAAACAAAACACATATAAATTCCTTTTAAGATCTAAATTAAGAAACTATCTTTCAACCTTTAAATGTGATATAATCTGTTGAGAAAGAATGCCCACAGCAGTGAATACAGACCCAAGAGAAAAGACCCTGGGTATGTTATTTTAGCATTAATAGGTAGAAGAGGGTGACAATGTAACCTCTTACTGCTGAAAGAAAGAGCCTGGATGGAGGATGTGACCTGGGAAATGAACACCAAGTAAATAGTTCTTGGAAACAAGGATGCCAAAGCCATTGCAGCCACGTCAGTGATTTATTAGACACTCAATTTTTTCTGTGTTATACTGACAGAAGCAAGGAGATAAGGAGTTATTAACATGATTCAGAAAGACAAAATATATTGTCGTTATACCAAAATCAAATATGACCTCAGAAATCCTCTACAGAAATAAGCAATCTTTGCATGCTTAAAAATGCAGAGCTGGAAAACTCTCTCACTAGACACCTGCAGTGATGCCTCAATTGAGAACAGATGTATCTGCCACATATAATCTTCCTTCTTCTCTCTTTTCTTGTGCATAAGGAAATTGAACAATAATATTATAGTTTGAAAAGCAGATCAATAATAATTGCCCAATCAAGATGAAAATACCATGACCTGGGTGGGTCCCTCACTGATTCCTCTGTTTGACCACTTCCATTATGAAGGCTTTTAAATATAATTAGTACTATACACCCATCATGAAATGAGTTTCTCTTCACTCCTACACGCAAGAATGCACGCAGAAGTGCTACTAAATATGTGCTAGTCAGGAATAATACAATAGAGAGCAGATAGACCTTTCTCTGATAGCCATACCACACAAAGAGAGAAGATGAGATTTACCTGGCTAGTACATACTACATCTGTGCCATGAGAAGGACTTAAAAATTTAGATCTCAAAATTTTCTGTTGGGCTTCAGAAGTAATCTTGTGATGGCTTAATCATCACAAAGCTCACATCTTTGCTTTTTCTTTCCTGCCGTAAGCTCTGAGCCTACAGGTCACCACCAGCTTGTTTTCAGATTTTCAAAGAAAATTCTGCTTTCCTTTTTTTTTTTTTTTTTAAGCAAAACACCACCTGTGAGTCAAAAATATTCACTTCACTCCACAAGTTTCACTTTACGAAAACAATTTCTTATGACTAGGATCAAAATAGGAGAACTATTGATATAGTTCTCATTGATATAGCAATGATAGAGAAACATCTGAGTAAAGCTGGGAAACAGAAGCAGAGGCAATTTCTTTCTCACTGATAATGTTGTAAGTACAGGGCTTCCAAGAAAGGTAAACTCATAAATCTTCCCTGTAGCTTTGAATAAGCCTTTTACAGGACTGTGTGACATCCCCCAAGTCCTGGCAAGTTTCTTTTATTCCAGGCCTGCTATCGAAGTATACCAGAGGATAATCTGTGAGAAAAGCTTTATTAAAAAAAACCTCTAAATAACATATACTAATCAGTTAATATTTTATTATGGAAAATAGCTTTCATTTTATCCCACAGTTCTTCTATTGATTTATGTTAACATTTAAATCCAGAAGAGGAATAAAATGAAGAAAATAATACGATAATATACTTAGCAAAATCTTTTAAGCATCCATGAGCTGTAAAACATTGCTCTGGGCTCTCTTTGCTTGCCGACATCCAGAAACAGGTCTCCAGATCACTGTGTTCAAGGGACCAGGTGCAATAAATTCAGTCAGTGAAACCACATGGGTTTGCTCCTCATTTTTTATTTTTTTCCCCTCCAGGTTAGGCTTTAGAGCTGCTGGTTTCTTCCCATTTTTCAGGGTGGAACAGCATGAGATGATAGGACTTGCCAGAGGTCACAGACTGGAAAACCCCAGCCTTTTCTTTATCTCAAGTGTCTGTTCTGCAGGGTCAGTTCTTGTACCTTGGTCTACCACATCCCATGTGAATCAGTCTGCCTTTCTGGCCTGGAGGTATTTAATTTTTCACAGAAAATGAGCAAGTCCAAAGAAGAAAAATGTAAGTGAAATTACCTGGTTATCTCAGGGATTAGAGCACTCCCATGATTTATAAAACACCCAAGCTCCACCGAAGTGAAACATTGGCAGTGATGGAGGCAATGGGCACACAAGCAGATCAGCAACCCTTAAGGCATGCAAGTGGCTAAATTGCATTGTGCCAGCCACATAGGAAAGAAAAGAAATGTGCATTGGAAAATACAGTGAAGAGTGATGCTTCTCCCCATAAACCAAGTGGCTGAGGCACTGATGAGCTTTCCTGGCTTTGGTAAACACTGATGTGCTTTGAGTGAGAGAATGGTCCATCACTTGTGGGAGACATCTTTGTTTGGGACATTCCCTCCAGCTGCCAGCAGGCTGAGGCTTGTGCCAGAGGTGAGGTAACAGAAGCTGGTGTTAAAAGGGGATAACAGAAGCAGGGAGTTAATTTTGGTACTTAAGCCTGAACCAAAAAGCAGTCCAGCCCAGGGCCACTCTCTGGCCTTGCTGCAACCCAGCCCTGCTTAGCTGTGGGCCATGCAGGCTGGGTCCTGGCTGACCCCAGAGCCCTGTCATCCCAGGCTGCCTCTGAGCCTGACTCCTCTCCCTGAGGATGGCTCATGCCTCAGCCCAGGGGTCAGGAAGTACCCAAGCTGGTCAATGCCAGTGCAACAGGGACCTGTGCTGCAGCCAGCTGGGGGGCTGGTGGTGAGGTGCCCCCCGCCCAGGGAAGGTGAAGAGGGTGGTTCACAGGTGGAAGACATGGTATGCAGGACCCCGGTGTCTCACGTCACCTGTCTCTTCACAGGAGGAGGTTCTCCAGGTTTAGATGGTTTTACATATTACACAGTCTGCTATGGGACTTACACAATCAGGGCATCCCACAGTAATGCCATAGCAATTTTCCATTCATGCCAGAGTCACTTTTTGGTTTGGTTTCTGATGTCTGGTCTAATTCTGATATGTGGGGAATTCAGATGTTGAGCAAGCTGATGGCAGTGATTTTTTTCCTTGAGTCCAAAATTCATTTTCACAATACCTGGCGTTTCAAAGAGTAAGCTCTGATGTGCACCGTGACATCAATGCCTGGCACATAACTGGCTGGATTCCAGGATCTGTTCCTGTTCATGGACTCAAGGAATTACCTCTTCTTTGCAATCCATTACATCCTGATGCCTGTATGGAGTTGTCAACTACTTTGATATCTGCAGACAAAATGAGTAAAACAAGAGAAGAATTGTTTTAGTTATCCCTCTAGATTTTAATGTTATTATGTTTCCACAGGCCTGAAATGCTTGAGCACTTTTCAAAGGTTAAGTCAAATATCCAAGTACAAATATTCAAGCCTTTGCCTTTTGATTAATTTCCTGAGACTGGATAAGAGCAGATTCAATCTTTCAGACTAGATCAGTAAGAAATTTAAGAACATCTTCTGGCAGGCCTGTGTTTTGCCATATTGATCTCAGTAAACCTCGCCAAGGCTTCAAGTGTTTTTGAGCTTTCTTGGGCAGTTTGCAGGCTCCATACCTGGAATTCTGTGAAACTGAGGCTAAACCTCCTCAGTGTTTGGCTGACACTTTTGTTTTTGCATTTGTGTATATCTTTAGGCACAGTCCTCTTATACTTTTTCTCCAAACTTTAGGGCTGGATTTCATAAATAATTCTCTCTCTTCGATAGACTGAAGCAAAATTAATGGAGTCAAACATATGGCATCAACAATATGGACAGTAATGGAAGAAAGACAGTAATTTCTTTAGTCTACTTGTTTGATGCTATTCCTGATAATTTCTGTCATCTCTGCTATTTCAAGAGACCATCAGACACTGAGGAAGCTGCCTAAAATGAAGAAAAGGTAGGAGTATGGGAAGGGAGCATTCACTAGGTTCAATCTGCAGTAATGCCTGGATAATCCCAGCACTGCAGATGATGGCCATGGTTGAACTATGCTGTGGTCCTTTAAAGACTTGCTGATGCCTTAGGCTGTAGAGGAGATGTCTAAGGATGTCTTCAAAGAGATGCCCTGCTTCTGTAGGTCTGACAAGATTTCTGTGCATGGTCATTCCATGCAGTGAATACCTGACTAAACATTGTAAGTAAAAATAGTTTTACATGGTCTCTACTTGGCAGCCAGTAGAGTTTGAAGTCAATGCAGTCCTCTAGCAAAGCCACATCCTATGCAACGTGCAAAATGTGTTTGTGAGAATGTTTTAATTCTTGAGGAGCTCTGAAAGGCTACAGCCCTGGTTATATTAATTAACTTTAAAACTTAGCATGAGTATGACTTTGCAGAATGAAACTGCTGCAAAACAAAAAAGACTTACCTGAGCTAAGAGAGTAAGATGAGACTTGAAACAGTAAGATAAAACCTGAGGAGCCATTGTGTCAGTGGCCTTGCAAAAGAAACTGTTGGGTGAGTGAGAAATGCCAGTGCTCACTCAGGCACGTAGACAGCAGTAACCAACAAACTTTACAGGAAGACTAATACATGGGTGCGAGTAGTTGCTTGAAATGATAAAAATTAACATAATAGTAAGCATAGGAATAGGTGACTGAATGTATTTTTAGATAAAACTATTATATAATACATTTTTTGCTGACTCATACAAAGTGTAATAAGATAAAACTGGACTTATTTACTTGTGGGTATAAAAACCTCTGAGAACTGGCATATGATGGACACATACAGGGAAATGTTAAACCCTACGTGTGCCCAGCACTGAGTAAAGGTGTGCTTTACTATACAGTGTGCACTGTGTAGCCGATTCTTTTGAATCAGTTCCTTTTCCAGATCAATTATTTGCTAAACCCCAGTGGAAACTATAAACAAGTCTGAAACTATCACAATTTGGATGTGTAACTTAGGCTCAGTTCTGGGGTGTTTGCTGTTTAATATTCTGAGCAATGGAAGAAACCATAACATGATGACTGATGAAGTGTTTGGGTGGAACAGATTTATGGACTTACTGGGTAAGAAAACATACAGAATGGTGGTACAGAGATCTGTAGTGCTTGCAATACACATGCATGTTCACTTAAGGGAATTACACAGTTATACTTCTGTTACCAAAATACAGGCTATACTTGAAGAAAGGTGACAGGGCAAAAGAACTGGTGTTCACAGTGCAAAATCAGCAAAATTCAATATCATACATAGAAGGGCTACTCTGATCTGAGGTGGGGAATGCCTACAGAGAATTAGGCCTCAGTGAAGGAAGCAGAAAAGTTAGTTTTATATTATGACACTATGAAATTTCTTAGTCCTGGATTCTATACATTCTATACATAAAGGTGTGGGGTTTCTTTGGTTTGTGTTTTATTTCTTTTTCTAGCAGCATTTTGCATGTGCCTCTTGTGTGTCATAATTTCCTCTCTTGTTAAAGCATGCTAAAAAGAGAAGTATTTCCTCAGCTTCGTAATGATACCTAAAAGTTATCAATGATGTGGGACTCATTAATCCTTCTGCCTCAATGGCTTTTGTTAGCTCCTCATGCTTCAGCTGTTTCAGTACTTGCAGATGATCTGTTTGCCCTGCCACTACTTTTGCTATTGCTTTTTAGGAGCAGAGCACAGCACTTTTTTCCACCTTCTGTGTGCCTGAGCCATGCTGGTGTTCCTTTCACTCTGATCAGGCTGCTCTTTCCTGTCACCTTACCAGTTCCGGACTCCTCCCACATCCTCACTTCTTGGAATTTCATTTATCTTTCTTGCTCTTTTCCCAGGAAGAGCCTACCTCTCCTGGTTCTGTCTTTGCAGTTTCCCCACAGTCATATTTCCAACTCCTGCTGCTTGCAACTTGATTTCCTTTCTTACTGCCACACTGGAATCTGTTGCACTATGCCTTTTATGTGGCTCTGTGTCCAGATCTGAACTGGATGCTGGCATTCTCCTATGTGTCTGTGTCCAGTGGTACTGGAGCAGCAGCTTGACAATGAAGCAGAAACAGGTTGCCAGATCTGGTGCCTAATAATGTACCTGTTTAATTCTTAGCACCTTACCTTGATGCTGGGTAAATGAGGCTTTGCTCACATACAGTTGTTCTGGAGCTTGCTACATGCACTTAATGCGGCCAGAATAGGAAGTTTACAGGAATCTGACTAAACTATTCTGGCCAGAGGTCTGATTCTTCATAAAGTTGAACAGACATGGTGTCAAAAAGAACAGTTTTGTTAAAGGCACTTCTCTCTAAGCAAGTTATAAGTCACTTTTTTAAAAGGGAGAGAGTACTAGCCTCTAACAAGAAGAAGGTCACTAGAATTTTAAAATACAAACTAAATAGAATTTTTGTCTCATTTTGGGCAAGTCTCTTTTAAACGACTGGTGTTCTGCTTGGAGTACACCACAAAAAACAAACTTGAGATAATAATATAGAAAATGTTTTCTTAAACTGTTCAGTTTAGCTATATTATTAGTAACTGAAGACAGCAGCAGAGTTCTAATTGCTTGAATTCTCAAAAGTAAGTGTTTATTCTGACTGTCTCCATTTCAAGACATTCAGCTGCTGAACTCTTGATGGCCTCTGAAAACTGAGTTTCTTCAGGTTATTTTTAAGTTGGGCAGAAGAAGCAAATTATCCTGAAGACCTAACACTTGAAAATGGAAGGCAGTCAATTTCTACCAGGTTGGTCTTTCAGGCAGCCTTTGACTGGGAACTACAAAAGGGTGCCTTTCAAATCTTCATCCAAATATAAAAATATTTTAACTCTTCCCAGTTAATTAACATAATCCCTGGTACTTTGAAGGGACTGAAAGATACAGGAGTGTCAGCTTTGGAAGCTGTACATAATGTCATTTTTTTTATGACTCCTGTGAGTCAGAGGAACTTGCAGTATGACATGAATCAGTGATAGCTGAAAATCTCTGCATTGGACTGCATTATGTAGACATGTCCTGAGTCATGTTCTTTAATTGCCTCATATTGTAGCTGTAGAAAGTACAAAGGCGAAAGGAATTGTCCAACTGGTGCCCTTTGACATTGCATGACTGAGAGCATAGTGTAAATGAAAGCTTAGGAGTTGTCTGGTTCTCAGGTTAATGGTGCAGGGTAGGGGCTGAACAGAGGGTCTGTAGTCATTCCAACTTGAAAGTGATGGATGGTGCAGCTTAGACAGCTTAAATACTTTTCAGCATTTCCAGGTAGAGTCCTTAGCACAGGAGCATCCCGAATCATGAGCCCTTCCTGAAACCTGCGGGTAAAAACTAGTCTCAGTTGAGATGGATGAAAGATGGTACCAAAAAATTCTTTAGGATTATAAAAGTAATCTATAAAATATCATCTAGAAAATTTCCTCAAATTTCTGAAAGGGTTTTAAAATTTGAGGAAAATTAACTTTTTCTTCCAGGTTGTTTCATCATTTCTCTGTATCAAGATTCTTCAGGTAACTTATAAAGTGATGGAAGTGTACTTATAAAGTACAATGAAATCTATTTATCTAATCTTATTGTAGTGATTTCTAATAGTTTTATTGCCCAACTATTGCCAATAGGAAACGTGAATATTCCTCAGACTAGAACAAGCTGATGATGAGATGTGGGCAACTAGGTAGTGCCCTCTGTCAACTCTTCAGCTTTGAAATCCATGCCTCTTCACTGGAGACCAACTTGCAAGTTTCTTTTCAGTTAGATAATGGACAGAAGACCTGTGGTTTGATCCTGATTCCTACAGCAGGTTTACAGAGTGATGGGTGAATGTTCTAATGTACATCCAGATGCTGACTTGGCTACAGTAACTGTGATGTAAAGAAATTGAAAGACACTGGGGATTGGAGAGCCAGAGTAGCTGTGTAATCACCAGTAAAGTCTAGAAACAATCTAGCCATACTCATAGCGCATAGATCTGGTCAGTCTGTTCCATCAGGAAAAGGGAAGGCTTAGGGGTAACCTAATCGTGCCCTTCCAGTACCTAAAGGAAGTGTACAAAAAAGATGGAGGGAGACTTTTTACAAGAGCATGTAGGGACAGGACAAAGGGGAATGGCTTCAAACTGAACATTAGATACTAGGAAGAAGTTCTTGACTATGGGGGTGGTGAGGCACAGACACAGGTTGCCCAGAGAAGTTGTGGATGCCTCATGCCTACAAGTGTTCAAGGCCAGGCTGGATGAAGATCTGAGCATTGAGTGAAAGGTGTCCCTGTCCATGGCAGGGGGATTGTGACTAGATGGTCTATAAGGTCCCTTCCACCCAGGCCATTCTATGATTCTATGAAGGCAGGATGAGAGGTGTGCTAACTCAAGGTGATGCCACAGGGTGCTGCCCTTGCCTGTCCGAATGGTGATTTTTAGTAATACCAAGTGTTATCAGCTGGTTCAGAGCACTGAGCAGCGGTGTGTAGTTTGGAGATCCTCCGTTGTCTGCCTATAGCATGGAGACAAAAATCCTTTCTTTCTCTCATTTTCATCTGTTAGGACTCAAAGTCCTTCAGGCACTGCCCATCTATCAATGCATTTTTGTGCCACACCTTTTCAGATGTGAAGACTAATCTTGGCAGGGGCACACAGTCTGTGGGTGGCAATAAAACCTTGTCTAACGAACCTAATTTTCCTGTACCATGTCATGACTCAATAAAATCCATCAGTTTCCATTCTGCTAGCAGTTTACTCACAGACTTTAATCTAAGAAACAATTAGCTCCAGATGCATTCTACATTACACAGTGCCTCTTTGCCAATTGTCATCATAGCAGAGATCAAGCAGAGCGTCTCCACTAGACCTGCCCATTGGGGAGCTGAAAGAATTTTACTGAATGTTCTGCCTTTGACAATCAAATCCTCCCTCAATTGAATGAGGCTGTCTAGATGGGCAGGACAATGAACATGAATTATATTTTGGGTGAGGCACCTGTCTGTGGGTGGGACACAGCACAGGTCATTGCACGAGGAGAGCTTATTTTTGTGGCCAAATAAATGTTAATATTTAAATTGGGTTTATCTTTTTTCATAAACATGAAAATGTTCTACCCACCAGATGACTCAATAAATTTTACCTGTCTATCAAGATAGAATGACAACAGGAAAGGAGGAGGTGACAAAACTCATTGCCTAAAGATGAGGAAGGTACTCAGTACTTGCAGATGACGGTGCCACCAGCTTTCACAAATCCCTCTTCACCCTGGAGATGACCCAAACCAGAGAGCAGGAAGGCACAGCAAAAAGAGCAGTTCTTTCCTAAAGGAAGTGATGCCAGACGAGGCAGGCAGAACTGGCTGCTGCTGCTGTGGGGCAGAGAGCTGCAGCTCTGTTATAGGTGTATTTCCATTCTGACAGCAGCATGTGTGCTGGGGCAGCTCTTGGCCACCTGTCTCCCTGCCATAAGGATTCCTTAGGGATTTTCTGTGTGATGACTTCTGAGAGAATTCTGCTATCTATTCAGAAACTAAAAACTTTGCCATATGGCTGCTATACAATAAATCCAGGCACATACCAATGTTATTTCTGTTGTCTGATGCTCATTCCCCCACAGCAGCTTTGCTTTTCCTTTGTCCACAGTGTCATGAAAAGATCTAAAAGTGTTAACATCTTTGGGCTTCATTAAGTTGGTCTCTTTTCAGATGGACTGGACAGAAGATGCATGTTAAACAAATCAGAAGGAATGTCTAAGTGCACCCAGCTGAAATAGATTTGTTTGCCAAGTATAGAAGAGTTGTTTTATCACTCCTGGCACATATATTTCCAAAGTGTTATACTGCAGGAACTCTTATTCTAAGGCTTCTTTGTAGCAGTAATTGAAGGATTAAGAGATGCTTGTTAGAATATATTTTTCTCTGAAAGAAAGTTGTAAGCATAAGAAAGTGCTGGCTGTATAAGCCTTTGGCAGAGGTTGCATTTGTGTAGTCAGGAAATCTTCTCTCTTGGGTCCCTACTGGGAGACATCAGCTCTCTCAAATAACTTCTATTCTACAGCTTTCCAATTAATGACTTACATAATAACGAGATAGCAAAAGCACACCACCATGGCGTGCGACTCTCCCAGCCTCCGCTGGGCCTGCTGATGCTGCAGTGAAGATGTATGACGGTGCATACCTTCCACTGTATCATGGTGGAGGATAAAATGAAAAGGTTTAATGAACACAGCCCACTTTCAACTAGGCTCTGGTCTCCCCACATCCTGGACTGGCCCAGTGGGAATCTTGAAAATGCTGATGGAGGGATGGTAAGAGAAAGGTAGAGGCCAGTCTGTAAGAGGTCAGCACATTTTCCAATAGCTCAGACCTGTAAGAATGCTCAGAGACCTTTTGTGGGAGACCATTCACCAGGCAGATTGTTCACAAGCTGCACAGTAAGGTTGTGGCTCTCAGTCTCTGGAAATATTAAAAAACTGTCTGGACAAAGATCTCATTAATGTATTCCAGGTGACCCTACTTGAGCAGGGAGGTTGGACTGGGTGACCTCCAGTGGTCCCTTCCAGCCTCATCCACTCCATGATTCTGATTCTGTAGTAGATGTGTCATCATTTCCATTCACCTCAGGCTGTAACAAAGCACATTTGTTATCCTGGAATGCCTGTTGCCATTTTTCCTTCTGACTGTAATTTTAAACAAATAAAAAATCTTTCCTTTCCACTGAAGCTCATTTAGCCAAGATGATTTTAATGTTCTGGTGCACACTTTTTTGCCTCCACTATCTGCAATTTTAAATTAAGAAGTACTAAAGTCTTTCCCTCAGGACCTCCCAGAGCAATCAAATAATTGCTCCTGCTCAGCTGCACCGGGAAGTGACAGTGCATAATCACTGCTCACTGGGCTGGGACTGGCAACCAATGGGGGCTGTGGGGCTGCCATGAGAAATAGCCATGGAGAAATAGTCCTGGAGTTCATACCTACAGCATCAACAGCAAACCCATGAACAATCTTTTAAGAACTTCCAAGCTTTAAAAGCTCATAAATCACAATTGCATTTATCTAGAAGATAATGCTGTTACTAAGCTACTGTATAGCTTCACCTTTGCATTTGCAATACTGGAGAGCAACACTTCTACCAGCTATAAAGTCAGTTTATTCAGCCACAGCTAAATTTAATTTTAAATACTAAAAAAATTAAAATGATCAAAACCTTAAAGACATTTTGTTATGGTAAAACAGATCTGAGTTCAACTCAGTGAACAAAAGCTATTTTGCTGGCTTTTTCTAAGTCACAAGCTCCAAGAGAGAGCTTTCAGTACACCACCCTGGGACACACACTGACTACCCTGATATTCATGAGAAACAAACAGCACAAAAAAATGTGAATGCAAATCAGACATAGCAGGGAAGATTGAATGGTGTCTCAGTTCAGACTTGTGGATCACACAAGACTTAGTATTTGTACAATATTGTCAAGAATGCAGGAGTAGGTTTTGGACACCCACTGCTACAATGCTGGAAGTTTAGGTTCAATTTCCCAAATTTTGTTATTTCTCAGCAACAGAAAAAGGAGCACAGACAAGGAGGGAGCCCCAAAGTGACCAAGACCAGTCTTTCTGTAATCACAGCAACTAAGCAACCATTGGGATACCATTGTCTGAGTCCACCTCTGTTAGGAAACAGAGAAAGAAAGGAATCACTTTTTCATCGAAGAGGAATCTCACTCTACCAAGTCTGTCTCCTCTGACTTGAGCTCCAGCCAGGCTGTCAAGAGAATGTCATGATACCTTGTTGTTAATTTTTGCCATTGGTGCTAATTTGGTGAAGGGAATGGAAAAGCAAGAGGGGAGAGCTTGTTCCTTGCAGGAGGAAGGTAAAACCTCCCACAAATATCTTCAGTGTGTAGAAATGTTTATTTTCTGCTGAATAGATAATATTCTTTTCTTTGAATCAAAATCAACAAGCGAAGTCCCTCATTTACTATTTTGGCAATGGCCAGCTTCTCTTTTTTTAAGGGTAAGGAGAGAGCTGGTCACAATTTTTCAGAGGAAAGGAAGAACCTTACTGATGGGAAATTCTGAAGAGAATTTCTGTGTGAAAGTGTAGGGAGATGGTCTTATTTCTCAGCTCTTACAAATCACAGTGAGATGATTTCTTCCAGCATTTTAAAAGAATGAAATGTAGGGAAATTTGTACCAGGCCTACAGTAGACTTGTGCTTCTCTGTTCTCAGCAGGCTCTATGCAGAATCTCCTGTCACAAGGCATAATGTCATGCAGTATATATTTATTTCTTCCCAACAGTATCCTACAGGAATTTGGCTAATGATTCTAGTCATTCTAGCATTCAAGTCCCATGCTCTGAGAAATAAGCATGCTCATCCCAGAAGGGCATAGGTTTATTTTTCTTCTTCACGCTGCTGTTTTCTGGAGAAGTAATTGACTTTGCATCTCTTACTCAGCATCTGCTTGGCAACCTGGAACAGATTCTTCTTGTCCTCCTGTTACTAAGGCAGGAACTTCCAGACACAGTAATAGAAACTTATTCTGCCCATGCAGAGGGGAGCAATAGTGCGTCCCAAAGCCACAAGAGCAAATGGCACCTTGAGAGAAGCCAGCACAAACTCCTCCACAGCAGTTCTGGTACCGGTTGTGACCACAACAAACACTGCAGGAAACTGGATGCTGAGCTCCATGGGTGGTGGTCTGGCTGTTTAATCAGAAGGCACCCTGAGCTTTGAACACTAGTGAGACAGCTCTAAACAGTACAAAATATAGGGCTGGAGCACCTCTCCTATGAAAACATGGAAAGACAGCTGGGGTTGTTCAGCCTGGAAAAGAGAAGGCTCCAGGAAGACCTTATTGCAACCTTCCAGTACTTACAGGGGGCTTATAAAAAAAGAGGAAAAATAATTTTTTACTCAGGCAGATAGTATAGAACAAGGGGGAATGGTTTTAAACTAAAAGAGGAGAGATTTAGATTAGCTACTAGGAATAAATTCTTTACTTAGGGGCTGGTGGGACAATAGCACAGGTTGCCCAGAGAAGTTGTGGATGCCCCATTCCTGGTTGTGTTCAAAGCCAGGTTTGATGGGGCCATAACCAACCTGGTCTAAGGGATGGCATCCCTGCCCATGGCAGAAGGTTTGGAATGCTGATCTTTAACATCCCTTCTAACCCAAGTCTTTCCACTATTCTGGGAAAATACATTTGTTAGCATTAGTATAACTAAATAATAGGGAATACCACAATTCTGTAGGAGATGGCTTTGGCACGCTGCCTCTCTCCTTGCTCCAAACCCCTGGCAGCAGGCTGGCTGGATTGCTTGAAGTGGAATTTGATTATGGCCTAGCCGCCAGAGCCTCTGCTGCTTTGCTTGACTGTACAATGTGAGTGTGTCAGGACAAGTTCACTGCAAGGGAAAATCTACTGAAGTCGAGAGTTGTACTGAGAACAAATCTAGCCCACCACTAGGCCTTTTTTCAGTGGGAATTCCTTGCTGATGCAAGCAGGCACAGGTCTCACTGCAGCTGGCAGCAGTCTTTTGAGAGACTCAGGCCTGCCTACTCTGTGCTGCCCTTCTCTAGGACCAGCCAAATCCTTCAGTGTTTCTTGCCACATGACGGTCCTTTGCAGGGGGAGATATTGTTAAGGAGAAGTATCACAAGTGCTTATAGCTGTGGGGTAAACCTCAGAAATTCAAGAGGAATATGTCTG
Source organism: Calyptomena viridis (assembly GCA_013390005.1). Classification (NCBI taxonomy): domain Eukaryota; kingdom Metazoa; phylum Chordata; class Aves; order Passeriformes; family Eurylaimidae; genus Calyptomena; species Calyptomena viridis. Next base: position 41,163 of record WEIV01018097.1, read on the forward strand.
ATGAAATATGATTTTCCTGATACAGCAAACAGTGTAGGAAAAGGGTTATCACAACCAAGTTACTACTGTCACTACCGTAACAGCGCATTTATCAGTTCCATTTCGCCACTGATCATATTACAGAACCATTCAGCTAATTTACTTATCTCATCATCCCAAATTGCCTTCTGAGGCAGCCTGACTGGCAGTCATTACCTTCCCTTCCCACTGTTCCCACTGTCTCCAACTGGAACAGCTTCTGCAGTCCCATGCTGAGCTACCAGCATGGAGACCAGAACTCGTGGAGCTGAATATGTGGGGTAGAGTCCAGTGAAATTTGATTTAAAATAAATAATTATTAAATAACATTAGTACAGGTATTTAGAATCATAGAATCATTAAGGTTGGAAAAGACCTCCAAGATCACCTAGTTCAGCCTTTGACCAAACCATACACTACATTATTTCAAACCATTGCACTTAGTGCCACATCCGGTTGTTGCTTGAACACTTCCAGGGATGGTGACTCCACCACCTCCCTGGGCAGCCCATTCCAATGCCTGACTACTTTTTCAGTGAAGAAATTCTTCTAGATGTCCAACCTGAACTTCTCCTAGTGCAGCTTGAGGCCACTTCCTCTTGTCCTGTCAAAGGACTTTTCCAAACATTGTATCCTTTGTGGTGATCATTTATAGAGGAGAAATCTCCAGTTTTCAAAGACACCTACTACTAAATTTTCAGGCTGGTACATTAATAAGGTGTAGAAATCAGAGGGCCCAGAGACAAAATACATGCTCTAAGTACTTACTCTATGAAGTCCTCAGCAGTATCCCAAGTTTTTGGAAATTGTCTTCCAGGATTATTTTCTAAGATTTTTCCCGAATTTTCTTCTCTTCTGTAAAACAATGGCTGAGGCCAAACATTTTGCAGAACCAACATCAGTGCAGGATTTCTGCCATCTGATGTACACCAGCACAATTGCACAGCCTCCTCTTGGGCAGCAGAAAGCAGCTGCAGGCAAATGTCTGGACAGGCATGTTAGAGATGGAGATTCCAGTGGAATGGCATTTTTCTAGACTCTGGCAATAAATTTGGTATTAATATTTTCAGTGGTGGTGGCCATGACATTTTGCTGAAGATTAGTAATGCAAGGGGAGATTTCTGTCCTTTGGTAATAATAAATCTGAAATATGGGTCACAAAATATAGAAAAAAGCTCTTCCATTACCTGCTTCACAAAACCTAAAGGACTTTTCATGCAAATACTGGCTAGAAACCATGCCCGTGGACTGCATGAGACTCTTGTTTACAGGCAAGCTCACCCCTTGGCAGTAGCATTTCTAGAATAGAACCTCTGCAGTTACACAATGCTGTCACTGCAGTCACACCGTGGTACAGTTTTTTAAACGGTAGAAATATATATGTAAATATTACTTTGTGAACAGCATTGACATACCAGAGATGGGAAAAATCGCTCATGCGTGCATGTGAATGGCTGAGATTGTACAGGCTGATATGAAGTTCCTGGCATTTGGGATTTCTGAGAGAATGTTGTTAAAATGGGATCTTATATTTCAAACCAACTATTCCTTAAGAGAGCAGGACAGGAACAGGGGAGTGTTCTCTAAATGCAGGGAAATTCAGATGGTAAGTAATGTGTGATAGAGAGACTGCAAGGGGAACCCAGCCAGGTTTTGATTATTCCAGTTCAGAGCAGCACAAAAGAATCAGTGACCTGCTGGATTTAAATGGTGAGCTTTAGTGGCCTGATTCTACCTTTTATGTTAAACCCCATCAATGCTTCTTTTACGTCACTTTACGAGCCCTTTGCCTGATTGAGATGATAGAGAGTGAGCCAAATACGCACTGCAGCTCAGGAGACACAACACTGATGATGTCAGAGAAACCCTGTCTACTCCTCACAGTGCAGGTTTTGGGCATCAGTGCCCAGATCTGTAGGACAGTCCTGGGAGGTTACAGCTTTAAAATATGTGTTGATTCATGTGTAAGCATCTCTTATTCATCTGCAGCCCTGGTCAGCTGTTATGCTAAGAGACATGTGGAGGTGTACAGAAGAGCAAATAACCAACAGAAATGCATTTACTTATGCATCTGCACAGAGTTCCCAGCATAGGAGGAGTGGATGAAGATTCAGCTGCAGGGACTGATAGGAGAGGCTTGAGAGACACCAGGACTTGTTCTGCATTGTCACAGACATGTTGTATGGCAGCAGACAGATTGCTTCACTTTGCTTTTTCATATTTTTACCCACCTGTAAGATACGATATCTGTGATCCAGTTGTGGGAAATTAGGGCTAGGAGCATGCCCTGAGTCACTGGGCACAGCTCCCCAGTAAAGCAGGCAGCATTAGTTTCATGCTGACTTTAACTCAACATTCAGTTCAAACGAGTAAGAAGGACTTCAATTTCTAGGAACCTGATCATGGTTCCATGCACTTCCCTTGCCTTGGGGTCTGTATAGATAGGGGATTTGGAGTTTGCATTATACCCTGGCTTCTCTTTTATTTTATCAACTCACATGACACTCTACTTCATGTTTGTACTTGTGTCGATGTAAGTGAAGAACAAGAAGTCTAGTAGAATAAAATAGTAATTTCAAAGGACCATGCAATTAAATAAAGACAAGACAGCTGGTCTCAGAGACAGAAAAACAAGACTGAGACTCAAGAGGCTTAGGCTGAGTTCCTAATTCTGTTGAGCACTATAAACAGACGTTGTGTTTTTAACAATTTTTCTCTTACTGTCTGGCCCTGAGTAAGATGGCATTTCCAAGGCTGCTTTTATAAAATGTATTAACAAATGTAATAATTCACCTGCTTTCCTAAGTTCAGGATGCTTCATTTTCAATGAGACAGAGGAAACAACTTAAGTGTAAGTTGTTTTGCTGCTAAGAGGCTTAGACTGGCATGAATCTATGTGCAGATTTGTACATACGTGTAAATACACACACATGCAGCTTCTGCTCACAGCGCAGAAAGGAAGGATGTGGCATATATGTATTTCCACAAATAAGGATGAAGAAAGCTTTTTAAGCTTTCCATGAAAAAACTACAACTGGGAACACAGAAAAAAAAAGCAGAATTTGATTATAAAAAAGATTCATTTTCTAAATCTCTGAGGAAAAAAAATGGAGCTGTTCTAGATGTGGAAATGAATTTTTTTACTATTATACTTGCTATATTAAGTGTAGTTGGATCAATATGATAGGCTGGCTTGTAAAGATAGGCAGGTCTTGACTGTGCTCTTCTACATTTATTTATTTTGTGTTTCATACAGTTTTGAAAGCAAATATACGGCTAGATATGTAAATAATGATCTCAAAAGCAACAGAAATTGTCTCCCCTGTATCTGAGTTATGGCTGAGTAGGTTAGAAGGATCCCTATCTTGTGAATGTCCCCTAAGTCTAGCAGATCTCCCAGCAGCCTTTCTGTTCATGAAATCCGTCTTTGTCACAAATAGCAAATCTTGGGCTATGGAATATCACAATCTCATTATAGGATGTCATCTCACAGTACAAATACATTATTCTCAGTGGATTTACAAACAGCATGGCCAACATTGCCACCTGGGTGTGACAGATGTGCTGTGTATATATTTACATCAAAACATGATTTACACTTGCCAGGACAGTGGCAAGAACAAGCTGCAGAAAAGACTAGAAATACTGTTGAGAGAGTTTCTCCTTCATGGTTCCTTAGACACCATAATCCCTGTCCTGAAGCATGAGGAGGAAACAGCTCTTCCTTGCTCTTTAAATCACAGCTGAAAGTAGGGAATAATATTCAGCTCAGCATTTCTGCCTGGAGGGCCTGAGCTGGGCTTTTTACCTGTAGGAGCAAAGCATGTTACCCCACACAAGTAAAAAACCCAGACTAGTCCATGAATCCTAGAAATGTATGTTAGAGGATGAGGGATAATGTCTATGTCTGTCCAAATTGCGTTGACTTCAACGCAAATGGAGGAAGGATTCAAGATGCACCCTCTGATGTCTCTGTAGCAGCACATTTGTGTTTCCCATTTGATTTACCATTCCTTGCATCAACTTGCAGTGGACTTCTGTCCAAAGGGCTCAGACCACGTTCCAAGAGCAGGGAGAGAAGGCTGTGTGCTGACTGCCTACCCCTTGGTAGTTCTACCCTCACAAGCATATGCCCTGCTCCCAGGTTTTGCATCAGTATGCAGTTCCCATCACCCAACTGCTACCAGCAGCTAAGCACTTCCAGTGCCATGTAGGAAATGTGAACAAAAGGCCAGCAGCTGAGCCCTCCAAAGGAGAAACCCTACAGATATCTACTCCTGTGGGGCTATGAGAATGGTCTGGAAATCCCCAAAACTAGTTGCTGTGTTGGATTGTCAAAGGAACATGATTAGGCAGAAAACGGGATTTTTCACTCCGGAGACCTCAAATTGTACCATGTGGAATGTGTCTGAGTACCACCCCGTACTCCCAGGGAAACAAGACCCAGTGGCTTTCCAGGCACTTCTTTTGTGCTGGGGCAAACATCCCTTGGCCACACTGTCTGCTCCCTCCTTGAAGGCAGAGCTGTTGGCTTAGTTGATGTTTGAAATCCATCTTCCAAATTAAGTAGTAGGAGCCTACTATCCAGACCTGAGCAGCACAGGGAGCTGTCCTCACAGCATGCGTGTCTGCACAGTAAGGGTACCCTTTCAGCCAGCTGTAGATTATTCATGCAGACAGGGTATCTGGCATCCCAGTGAATAAGGAGCAAAATGCTGATAACAAAAGTAATATGAGTAGGAACAGGCTGGTTTTATTTAATCCCAAAACTAGCCTCTTTAAGAACGGGAAATATTGTCTGTGAATGAAGGTAAATCAAACTGAAACAGGGAAATCAACTCCACCAGAGCCAAAAATAAATGTGAGCAAACCTCCAGGGTTCTATGAGATGAGACAAATCAGAGAGGAAATGATCTGCCTAGAGCTAAAGGAATTCAGATAATATATTAACATAGAGGGGACAGCAGGGAAGGCCTTAGAAAATGTCTGTAGAGCTCTGTCACCCACAGAATCAGCAGGACTGGTGGGACTCAGTATCATAGCAGCCTGTAAGGCCAGCAGGGAGAAGGCTAGGGCACAGGGAGGAGACTTTCACTCCTTCCTGATGAAGAAGACAATGACAACACCCTTGCACACGCATACGGAGCAGAAGTGTGGAGTGCTGCTGGGAAGAGGACCTACTCTGCTTTCTGGAGATAGGAGAAGCAGTGAGTGCTGCCCTAAGGGAGTAGGGAAGGAAAACAGCTTGGCTGGGATGTAAGCAGAATTTGGAGAGAGAAATGTGAGTTGTGGAGCTCACCCTGTCAGTGCAAATGGGATCTGGTCCCTAAAAAGCGGATACTCTTCAACCTTTGCCTAAGCTTTGGACTACTGCACATCCCTAAAACAGGAACCCTTTCACATGAACAGCAGACTGCAGTGAAGTGCTGAAGAGAGCTCTCGATCCAAATTCAAGGCCAGCCTGGGTCAATGATTCTCTAGCCCAGCAAAAGGGAAGCAAAACAGAACAGAGTTGGCATATCTCCAACCAGCAACTTACAATCTAATTTCCATTTCTCAACTATGGGCATTTTAAGCCCAAAGCCTTTCTGAGTAAAGTGTCTGTGAAAATCAGGGTCTTTCCAGTCCAGAGAGTTTGTTTATGGCTCAGGTCTGCATGAATTTAGTGCCTGAATTTCCCATCTGTGAAATTTTAATGGGGGAGCTATAGAAAGAAGAGAGTTCTACATGGTTTTACAGTAACATCACGGATTTATGTTTTAAATATGAGATATCCACTGTGCAAAATCACAGTCGAGTGTAAAGTGAGTCAATGAAAAAGAGAAAAGAAAATGAAAATGGAATGCAAAAAATATCTGCATGAAAGTGAAAATCTGTTGACAGATTATGGTTATGTTCCTGTGGTCACCAGTGCTACTAGTCTGACTTCTTGAACAGAAGTCAGGAAGCTAGATGGTCAATTATCTATTAATTTCTTCTGAGGATGCCCTTTTTTTTTTTTTCCCCCAAAGTTCATGCTAGCACTGATTCAGTCTGGACTTTAAGTATAAATAAAAGTGACTCTTGAAAAGTTGAAGAAAAACTTCACATAGAAGACAAATGGATAGTGTTGCCTATGCAACGGCAATGTGACATCCATTTGAAAATCATGCGTATCAGACACTGCCTCTCGCTAAAACAGAGCAGATTTGAATTCAAAGTACAAAAGGGAAATGGGAAATCACATGCCCACCTGGGAAATGAATATCTCTAATAATGAGGCAGCTGCAGAAGCAGCATACAGAATTGCTATATCTCATTAGGTCAGACTTGTGGGGGAAATTCCCCAAACTAAATTTCTGCATCCAGTGTTGCAACATGACTTATATAGATCTTGGTGCAGAGAATAAAGTGGGGCTCCTGTCCAGCAAGTCCCCAGTACACTATTTCTCCTTTGCCATCTTCTTAGGCCAGCAGTAGGCTGTTGTGCTGGGGTCTTGTTGCTGTGAGCTTCATGGCTGCATCCTTCCATATAGCTTTGAAATTTATCTTGACCTGTTTCTCTTGACAGTGACTACAATTGCTTCTGAATGCAAAGACGCACAAGATAGAGCTGTGAATAACATCTACCCTTGTGCCCAGTGTTTCACCTCATTGCCTAATCAGCTGGAAAGAGAAGCAAGAGCCTTCTTGATGGTTGAGGGACTGAAATATCGATTCAGTGCTGAATTCACACTTCACTGTAGCCTGTCTCTGAGTCTAGGCATTTCTGCTCATCCAAGATGTACTGACATTTACCTTCTTAAATCCATTAGTATTTGACTGTCCATGAGAGCAGCACCTCTCAAAATTCAGGTGATTTTAGTAGGCATCCAAGTATGAACTTTGTTTGATTTGGCTTCATAGAAAGGTTCAGAGTTGCTCAGAGGGAAACACCCTGTTTTTAAGTTACTAGTGCTTTCCCCTTGAGTGAATCAAGAATGGCTTTTCCATTGTCACTCTGCATTCACTTTACCATCTTGCAAAATGCCTTTCAAAATCTCACTGACTAGCAGTCCCTGAGGTTATACACTACATCAGTACTAGAATAAGGGCAAAGACCAGAGCTGGGAAAGAGTCCTGTGAAATTGTTTGGCCACAAGGCTGTAGGAGATGGCTGCTACATTGCTCAAGGCTATCCTGCCTGCACTGATTCCCAGGAGCCCTACGTATCCCCCTTTGTTATACTTTCTCAATCATAACAGTCTGTTACTTCATCCAGGGCTCTGTTGCATAAGAAGCCATCCATGGAAAAGTGCAGTCAATAAATGGATTTATTTTGAGGTCTTCAATGAGTGTTGGATCAGCTCGAATATGTACTGGTGGCTCTTCCTAAATTGCATGTGTCTTAACTTTTCCAGGCAACTTTTCCAAATGTCTCATCTTAGAGTTAGCCTTCTAAACCCTCTTTTTGGCATCAGGCTGAAGTATCAGAGCCTTCTGAGAGCTTTAGGTGACTGACATTAGTGACACAGCAGCCATGTTTCCAAGATGTCAAAAGACATTTTGTTGGAAGAAGGAAACTGTTGGTCTGAAATGATTTGCAGCAGGAATAGAAGTTTTGATATGAAGTTTGCTTCATTACATATTCAAGGTTGTAATTTATTTATGTGTGATAGACCTTTGCATAAATACATCATTAGTGCCCACAATCTCAATACTTCTGTTCTACAATATAAATGAAGCATTTCATGACAGAAATACAGCAATGCAAATATCAGCCATTTGTGACTCTGGAAAACTTCCTAGGGTTTCACCCTCTGTGTATGGGTGTGTTTTCACCATCTGTGGACAAAGCCTGGTTCTGTTTCTGTAGCTTTCAGTATTTGTCTTTGAGAAGAGATGAAAAAATGTCTGCAAAGTTATGCAGCTTGATTGAAGGCAATCAGACTCAAATATGGTGAGGCTGCAGGACAATTCCTTCCACGTCCCTGATGCCTTGAGTCTCACAAGAAAAGGTTCAGATATGTTGAAGGTCACTGAAACCATGTCAATCAGTCTGGACAGATGATACAAACTTGAGATTTCTACAGGCCTTCCACAAGAAGGGAGAAAAATAAAATAAACTTGTGATTTTTGCTTTTTTGGAAGTCTTGTTTTCTGCAACACCAAGAGAAATGTGATGCTCGGTGCATGTGGGAGCAGGACTCTCCATCTGTCATGCTGGCCAATATTCCAATATTTCCTTGTTTCTGTGATTTTTTCGCAGACTTATGCTTGTGTAAGAGCTCTCTGAGGCAGAGATCCTACTTTTTTTTTTTTTTGGCACAGTATCTGACACAGTAAGGTTTGAATTCATAACCGGCTCTTGTGAGCTAGCATAAAACATTTCTGACATGAGCAATATTTAAGAACAAATCAGACTTTTAAAACTGTATGTTGCTCTTGTGCTAGGCTTCTGTGTACAGGTGAATTCCACCCTTTGAGATTTCATTATGGTGTGGGGTTTTATGTTCTGAAGATGTGACAAAGTCAGTGATCTAGGGAATATTCATAGTGTGCATCTTACCCCACCTATCCACCTAGTTGAAGCAGTGCAACTGTTTCTGAGGCCCATGATGAGAACCAGGATATAGAACTGATCCAACTTTTTGAAGAAGAAAATGGCTAAAGAATGAAACCATATATTTACTTCTGGCCCATTGAGCAAAGTCTCAGACCCTTGTACAGCCAAGATAGTTTATTGCAGCAAGTGAATGGGAATGAGCAGCACTACTGTGTTTAGTGTGGGAACTCCTATGTCTGTTAAACACTTGATACGCTGAAACACAGTCTGAAAGTGATGCTCTGAACTCTTGTCTTCCTTCTGGTTTCTTCTTCACCCCATTAAAGTACCAAAACTTCCAGCCCATGTATTAAGAGCCAGCTGTCTCTGCTTTTAGGAAATATGTTGGTTAGGAGAGAGTAGAAGCACTGAACTGATGCTCATTACCTGAATTATCAGAAATGTAAATCTGGGTCAAGAGGGATGGATCAGGTCAGGCCAGGTCAGGCAAGGCCGAGCCAGGCCACGCCAGGGGTGTTGTAAGACTGTTTCAGTGCTACACTTAGCTGCTCTGCTTCACAAGCACTGATCTACTTGCTTCTTCTTTCATCTCATTCAGAGCACAGAGTGCAAGAGGACAGGTGCTCTGGTTCCTGTGGTGAGCTGAAGTTGATGACTCCTAGTTTGCTCATCTGTGCAGCAAAGAAGTCAGTCAGTTGAGGTAACATGCTGACATGCATTTTGCCCCAAAGCCTCTCCAGCCAGAGCTGTGAGGATGCCTTTTGTTCTGCCACAATGGAGACAAGAATTCTCATGTATATCTTAAACAGCATGCTGAAAGCAAGGACTGATGTTCCATGCTAAAATCAGAGAAATTCTATCGAACTCAGTGAAAACTGCATCTGAAATCCCTCAGAATGATAACAGGAACAGGTCTTGCACGCTCTCTGTTATGCCTATAGGGTTAATTTCCATTAGCAAACTAATTTTTATTTGCTTCTGTCTAAATGAGCCATGAGAATCCAGCCATTATCACAAATAAGCATACTAACACTGGTAGCATTGTCCTTTCCTGTCTACTGCTTCTCTCCTGTCCTGGGTTGATTTGGACACAAGTGACATCAGTTGCAGAACAATTGCAGCCAGAGTAAGTGGATGTGGCAGACAAAGGAAACTGCAGGAGGACCTGATCCAGCAGAGAAGCAGAGAGACACTGCCAGGAATCAGTCCAGGAGAAAACTGTGCCCATCAGCAAATATAACAGAAGTAATGATGTGATTTTATGGTATCACTTGCAATGCAAGAGACTCTAAATTCATCTATAAGCCAAAATGGACTAAAAATGTCAGCAGACTGTTATCGAAGGATGTGTCCACTTACCTCATGCTCTCACCTCACACATAACTACAGAACATCTGATGGCTCCTGTGTATGAATAAAATTGATAGGTGCTCTTCCATTGTCATTGTCTACTTCATCCTTATAATTACAGTTCCTTAACAGTTCCTTCCCATCCTTAAAACTAGGGATGTACAAACTCTTGCATCTGCAAGGATTTGCACACACAGAATTGTATTTTAAATTTGTAGGCCTCTTTTCACTCTCTGCTGTCACTGCTGAATGCACAGCTGCTGACTGTGTTCCCTTCCAGGTTGGGGTACCCTCAAGAAGACAGATAAACAACTTTGAAACTTCTCTACTTTTGCAGGCTCACACAGATCTGCAGGAGGAAGCCACAATGCATGGAATGTCCCAGCAAACTGTAGGTTGATTAGAAAATGCAAGTTGATGTAGTTAGAGAAGCCTACCAGTAAGAAAAAGAAATCTAACTTACTTGTGACATCTTCACTTTAGGGGGCTGTACAGGGAGAACTGGTGACGGCTACTCAAATTTTATAGGAAATCATGCTGGTGTCACAGAGATGGACAGAAGCTGACAGCCTGACCAACCTTTTGACATCAATACACAGTCAACAGTGTCAGCTCCCCAACACACTGTGAGGCACAGCTTCTGCTGGGAATTGAGTACATATACTTAAAACATAGCAAATGAAAAAGTTACAGTTCATTGACGATAACTGAACAGAACTGAGAAAGGAAATACAGGAAATTGAGGAGTCAGGAGCTAAATTACCTGAGGAAAGCATGGATAGGAAGGAACACACGGATCAGACAGTATTATAGTCACCAGCCACTGTGTATGACATCCAAAATGCTCAGCCAGCCACCTATGCAGCTCTTTAACACCTCTGCATTATGGATCTGCCCACCTCTGCTTGCCTCTTATACACAATGCAGTGGGTGTGAGTAACTTAGTTCCTGAGCCAGCCTGGCTGAAGGGATGATTTGTTGTAGGTTATCTATATTTTGCAAACTGTTCTTGTGTCTCTATTTTACTCTTTCATGAGCAGCTGTAGGAGTCTTTCTTCCTCATACTTAAAGTATTCATTTTCTTCTCTAACAGCACGTTGTTTACATGCTCTGATCTGACTAATTAAAGGAACTTGCCTGGTTCATTCAGTTGATTTCTGCATAAAGGTAGGCTTTTACTTTAAACTTTGGAGTAATGTATATGCTTCCTCAAATCTCCCTTTTCCCATAATATGAAGAAACCAGTTTTGCCCAGTTCAAGATGCTGTTTGAAGTCAGATGGTAGCTGTCTATACATCAGTGGAAAACACAAGCATCTGCACTGAATTGCTATCACACTGGGCTAACAGCCAGTGTCTGGTGCCATCCACCTGCTTCATCTATTTCAGTTCAGAGCTCTGCGGATGACGAGTAAGTCTTTGGACTCCTCCATGAGCATCTCCAACTCTCCCCATCTGAAACATAAACACTTCCCTGGACTTCTCAGCTCTAGAGCAGAGGACAAAGTGGGAAAAGAGCACACAGATGTATTGTTAGACATTTCATTTTTCCCCACAATCCTGACCCAAATGCTGGCTAAAGCAACAGAGAAGCAGGCTATGAAAGGACAAATTAATACTAGAGAAGAGTTGTGGACAAGGTATTGGGCTTGGTATTGGCTTAAAAGGTATTGGCTTAAAAGAACAGGATAGGAAATTTCCTTCTTAGCTTGCAACTTTTTCCTTACCCTTAGTGGTAGCCTTGACTTCTGCTTTACAGCTTTTCACAGGCTGACAGTGTTATCCCTTACTCTCTAAAACACATCATATGACTTGAGCTGTCACTGAAGGACAGACATGGGCCATCCCATTGCACACTCCCATGGGGTCTGTGCCAGACAGTAGAAGGATTTCCCATGATAAACCCCCATGTCTTCAGCTCGGGTCTTAATCTAACAAGGAATTCTGTATGTTCTAGTGCCAGGAAATAGTGTGTAAAAACACAATTAAAATTAATACTTCTCTGAGATATATTGCACAAGCCAAGATGGAGAGGAGAACACCAATCTTTTTGGTGTTATTGTAACTTATTGCCCATAAGGAATAGCAAATATCAACTTCAAATTAACTGTGATACACACACTGAAAGCTAAGTGGAGTGACTGAGAAGAGCCCAGAGATAAAACAGACTGCTCTCCAGATATTATTCTGAAAAATGAAAGTGAGTGGATGGAAGACATACATCACAAAAATATTCTATTATGCTCAGTGTACCAGAGCAGAACTTTCACCCTTTTAAATTCTCATTAAAATGCAGCCATTTTTGTTCCAAAGGATTAACATGTTGGCTCTAAAGAGAGAAGAAAAATGTGACGCATAGTGCGCTTGGAATTAGACATTGTTAATTGAAAATAACCCTAGGCACTTACACAGTGCTTTTCAACTCAAAATCTTGAAATTATTTTGTGTGGTGGTGTGTGTGTGTGTATGCAATTCATTCATATAAAGGGGCTGCTGAAAGACTCGTGTGCAGTGAAGATCTCACTAAAAAGTACTGTGGGAGCTTTTGTACATTTACACTGTACTCTAAGGCAAACTCCACTTTTGGGCAGAAGGCTTTTGAAAATGTGAGGACTCACTGTCACACAGGAACAAAATACTTGTCTGTAAAAATAGTAGGAAATAGTTTATGATGGTTTGGCTACAGCCAAATGGTTATTTGTACAGATAGATGAAACAAGCACCTGGAAACTCTAGAACAAAGACACTGGTGCAGTCTGACTTCTATCACTCTGAACATGGAAAAGTAGTCTTTGTGAAATGAGGACTCTGTAGCCTTGTGCAAACTCCTAACCAAAATTAATGTAGAGAGGCAATTACTAGTGGTGGATTATGGCCACAGTGAACTTTCTGATGATCTGAATACTCTGATTTAGCAGGGAGGTTCAGAGCACCATAAAGTTCACTGTGGTCAACAGCCACAGCAAGATTCCCCCAAGGACTTCCACATGAACTCAACAGATAGGCAGACTATTAAGGGACTTGATTAATGAAGGCAAATGACACTCAACTCACTCACATCACAAACTTGGCAAGTGGGGAAACAGGTACACGCAGTGGAGGGGCTTGTCTAACATTACAGAACAACTTAGTGTGGAGTAAAAGAAAAATCCCTTGATTCATGCCCTTTCCCCAACTCTCTCAGTGTCAAATGAAGAAGGAGCACCATTCATGAGTTGCTGTAATTTTATAAAGCATCAAGCAAAAGCCATTAAAATTAACAAAAGCAGAAACAGCTAATTCAGAGAGTGGATTTGTCTTTGGTCTCTGGAGTAGTACAATGACATTTCTGTAGTGGTGCTGTGATGATTTCTGATTTACTTGCTTGTACAGTACTGGCACTGTTTCAGAGTGAAGACTTATCTTTGTAAGTAATTTGTTTCTTAACTCATTGTGACCTACTTTTTGCTGCTAAGTGGCTGGGATTTAGAGTGGCTGGGTGTCATAGTTAGAGGGTCTGGGACTGGTTTATCACTATGAGTGTATAACCGAGCATGGTATATTCTATACCCTCTATGTCATTCCTGATGGGCTGTTCATGATAAATCATTGGTAACAGCTGCCCAGAGCACACTCCACACCCCAGGCCACAATAGATAAGGACAGAGATTGGGAAGACATTAACACCTCCACACCCAGATGGGGGGGCCCACCCTGCTAACGGGCCCAGCTGCACTGACACAATAGGCACTTACAATGGCCCACAGCATCAAAGGATCCAAAATATCTCATGACTCACAAAGATAAAAACAACCATTGTGAAACTCCCTGCCCTCCCTGCCCTGGGGGAGGTACGGGTGATATATGATCTTTGGAGTTTGAGCCTGGGAACCATCTCCTCGGACCCAGAGGGGGAACAGAACTCTGGCAGGACTGTGACTACCACTCTGCAGGAGACTGCTACCCTTTCTTCAACAGGACCATCATCCCAATGACCAGGTTTTTCCTTTCTTTCTGCTCTGCACCCAGGGGCATCACACAGTGCTGGGGCAGGAGCTCATAGCACCACGCTGTTCCTGTCCCAGGGGGGTTGGGTGGTACTTTGTTCTTGTGGGTCAAAGTGGTTTTGTTATCTTGTGTCATTGTATGTATTGTGATCTTCTTTAGTAAAGTTGTAGCTCTGACTTGTGGTCTCTCCAAATTAGGTTCATTTTTCCCCCCGGTTTACTTTTAAACCAGGAAACTGGGACAGTGACTTAAAGTCACACTTGGTATACGGAGGCAAAATAAGTCATTGACAATGGGCCAGGAAATTTTGCAATGCGCCACCTGATGAAATAAATCACTCTGGTATAAAGATGAAGAGTGCATCATGTACTGAGAGAAAGGATGTCTTTGAAGTGGAGAGAGCAGGATGATAGTTTTCATGTGGCTAATTGATGAAGCAATTCCAGGAGGAAGTCTTGTAACTAATGAGTGAATTCAACATCACCAAAACCCCCTTTGGAAGCAGAGGTGATAAACATTTTCTGTGGGCTTTCATTCTTTGCTAAGGTGAGGGGTGGTTTCTCACAGCCCTACCAGCTCCTGTGACCTTCTTGTATTATCAGCTGGGATCTGCCATCTATAGCTCCTGGAAACAGGAATAGCTTCCTTTCACACCGTGTCTGGGAGTTGGTAATGAGACAGTAAAAGATACAGGTACAAGAATTAAGGAAGACAACTAAATCCAAAGTACTGTATTCTATACCCAGATTTGGCTCCGCTTTCTACAAGGAAGAACTAGATGGAGGCTGTGTGTAAAAGGCCAGTTATTTTAAAGCACTCAGTTCCAAAGAGATCTGGGAATGAGAAATGCCCCACAGTAGAAGCTATTATTGTTGTAATTTTGCTGTGGGCAGCTCACTGTCAGCCTCAAAGAGTTGTGGAGGAGAAGGGTGGAGTGGAGGAGGCTGGAGGAAAAGCCATTAGGATGGGCAGAGAGAGCACTACCTTGAGTGGACTTAAGGTAGGGCTATGGACTAATGTCTCATACCAGAAACCCAGAAAAGCTAGTGAAAAAGCACTTACTGTTGTCAGGAAGGTCAGTATTTCACAGAGTTTTGACCTCACCTTTATGTAGTTGAGTATAGGTCACAGACTCACAAGGGGAGCTCCAACAAAGCATGGCACAGGAGTGATTTTTGCCTTTAAGCTTTTTGATATGTCACCATGGCTTTTATGACCCATTCTTCTCTCATATGTGTGACCTCTTCCTAAGGCTCTGCACTGAGTTCCCTCCAGAGGTCATTAGTGTCTCTCCTGGGGCAGCCAATGTGAGACAAGGTGCAAAGGAATACTTGGGTTTCACAGTAGCTCTGCACAACATTCTGCAAACATTGTCCTCAGATGGCTTTCCAAGCACATGCTGGGAAAAACACTAGTGGTGTTTCAATTAGCACTCTGCAGCTCTCCACACATGCCATGGTTCTCAGACCTCTGAGTTCACTGCTAGAATGAGCCTCCATGTGTTAATGGAATGGGACCTGATGCTGTGTGCAATGCCCCCACAAAGGACACATTCGCTGCCAGCCCAGAGGAAAGATGTGGCAAAATCACTGAAGCTGTTTGGCTTCAGCAAAAGGTGGGGTTTAATGACCTTTTACAAATACTACAAACAGGGAGCCTAATCCTTGGCCCTCACTGTCTCCTGAAACTAAGTAAATCTCCCATAGAAGTGAAAGGAAATTTTATCTTAATAAACCTTCCATAGTTACTGGCTTTACTTTGCTTAAGTATCCAAGGAGAATTTAAACCAATCATTTGTTTTCCTGTGAAAAAATCCTATGCACTGTAATAGAGGAGACCCTGAAAGGCTTTTATCTTAATTACTGCAGAAAATTACAGAGAATTAGATCCTTTCTAATGGTTTCTGAATCATCCTTTGGGATTTGATAGCAGGAATATAATTCGCTATTGAATTGTATAGACTAGTGGAAAAACAATACCTATAGAAAAGTGTTCACTATCTATTAATGTCTATAGGGCTTCTATATAAAAGGTTTCTAAAAGCCCTTTATTTATGAATACTTCCAGGGCGTTCTATTACGCCATACATCTCTGTTTACAATGCACACTCATTAGAGTAAGAAAAGCAAAAATACACAGCAGAAACCAGTGATCTGGTTTCTGGGAAAAAGTACAGCATGAAATTACAGGAGACCATCTTCCTAACCCCATGAAAATGCATCAGATAGCCAAGAAAGGCAGAAAAAAAGGGCAGGTTTTGATCCTGTACAGAGTGACTGCTGGCAGACCCTTGTTCCCACCTTAACTCTGCAGCTCTAGGGAGGTGCAAAGACATTTACTTTGGATTACAGCTTCATAAACAGTGCAAATTGATAATGGAGTGTGATCATACCCTGGAAGCTTGCATGAAAGAAACCACGATTGCATGTGTAATGTAGCGATAATTGATCAATTCCTTCCTTTATCAGTTTACTTCCATTAGCTGAGCAGCCTGGTCTTTCATCTACAATCACAGATCCTTCCTGAGCAGATTGTGCTGTACACAGCCTGTTTCTTCCTTCCCTAGTATTCGTTACACTGACACAAAAGGACTCGCTCAGCATTTCTCTGCACCCTCACTCTCACCTCACAGACGTCAACACTGTCACATAACTCAAAGGAAAGCTGGGTCTTAGTTGCGTAGCCATTTCCTACACAGATCCAGTCTCACTGTTAACATATTTAAGACTCCAAGGAATGCTTGCATTCAGAATGTGGTAGGGCACCATCACATTCTCTGTGTATTTCGGGGTGATGTTAAGCTCCACTTCCAAATCCCTTGGCCAACAGGCTTTGAGTAACGGCTGTACAATACCTGCTTTGGGACTTTTCCTTTTCTCATGGGTTTTTCTGTTCCTTTTTTTGTTCATGCTTTCGCTCTATTCTTATAGATCTTTGAAGGAAAAGACCTCATTGAGTGTAGTTGTGTGCTTTTCAATAGATTTGTTATTTCACCACCTGATGGGGAACATGCTGCACGGTGCCTGGCACTAGCGCGTGCTGCCAGAGTTGCCCTGTGTTTAAGCTGCAGAGATAAGGCTGACAGATGCAAGTGTTTGCAGAGCTGAGAACAGGAAAAGTCATGGCAAATGTCTAGGCATCTATCCTCATCCACCTCTTGCAAGTTCATAACAGGGAAAAGGGAAGAAAGATGACAGCAGCCTCTTCAGGATTTGCCTCTTTTCTGCAAAAGAGCTGAGGAGGGAAGAGGAAACACAGTAACTTTATGTGACTTTCTTTCCGAGTGACAACACGCCAAGCTTTCACAACAGGAGTCACAGAGGGGTTCTAGCATTGAATATTGTGGCTTTTTCTGAGGAAAAATTAAATTACTAAAATGTTGAGGAAGTCAGGTTGCAGGTATCCCAGCGTATTGAAAGTCCACATGACAAAAAGTGTTTGATAATCTCAGACTAAGGGATGCTTTTCATTTCCCAGGACCCATTTATATTGCAGATATTCATATGCCATCTGCCAGCACAAGACATTTAAGAGCAAATATAGACCATTCCAGAAAGCAGAAAACAGCATGCTTAGAACTGGAAGTAGCAAACAAATTTAGTTATTAGATTTACAAATTGAACTAAAGCTAGAAAAACCATTCACGTATGTTGCAGTTCTGATCAAGTCCTTGCACAGTAATATTTTTATTTTGTGAAAAGCACAATTCCCTTGATTTTTCATAACTTTCCTTTCCTCCTCCCTCCTCATTTTTCTCATTATTTTTAATTTGCAACTGTCTGTCTTGGCAGACAGACAAGTTCTGTGTTCAGGACACAAACTCCTACTCTTTATTATCACAAATATGTTTTATCTCACACATTTTCAGGCTGTTGCAAGCATTATAGGAGATTTTTTTTTTATTATCATAGATCATTGCTTCCTTTTGTTTATCCATCTTAGGTTTTCCCTTCCTCAGATATGAACCTGTCTACCAGCCAGAGCTGTGCTGAATGCTGCTTCTCAGCAACACAAAAAAATGAACTCTTAAAAATCTCTCAGCAGTGGCCAGATGCAGAAAGGTTTTTAGTGAAATAGGGCAGTTAAGTACAATACAGAGCTCAGACTTCCTGGATTTCATTTTATGTTAATGTATTTTTATAGAAAGACACTCAGAAAGCTCTTAGATCTTCATGCTAATGAGAAGGAAACTGATATAGAAGTCAGTGGTTTGATAATCAGATACAGACTGAAGTAGTCTAAAAGGAAGCAGAATATGGGGAAAGGCAGAGGAAAGGGATTATTTGCTTTCAACATGTGAAAAAGAGACTGTGTTTTCTCTTTGTGTGGATGCTGCCACAGGGAATTTTAACATTTCCTGCAAATCTCCATTGTCCCACACCTTTATGACAACTAGTACGAAGTGTGTTCTCCATAGAAAAGAGTCTGGGTGCTGGAGTTTCTTGTTTTCAAACTTGGAAAAATACCTGTCTTTTACAGATACAGCCACTACACAATGGTCTGGTGAACTGAGTCATCTGTGAACTCAAGGTGGGATTTTAAATAAGAAATTATGTTGAGACTAGTACATCACAAGTCTCCAAAGAACTAGCAGGCATGTCTAAATCACAAGGATATTTGCTATTTTACTGAATTTGAATGTAAAGTGCTTCATTGAAAACTGCTCAAGAGCTGCAGAACATGATGTGAGGGTTAAACTACCACTGGTAGTCATCTTGAAAGCAGCAGGTTGGCTCAAGAGAAATGATGTAATTGGTTCTTCTCATCCTAGATCTGTATATCACTGCAGGCACAGACCCACTGGTAACGTTTCTAAGCTCCTGGATAGGAAGAGAGTTGCTGAATGAGGTCTCTGAGCACAGAGTGAAATGAAACAGAAGTGTTAATGACCACTTCTTCATTATGTTTATATCTGGTTTCCAGTACAATAGGGCCCTGATTCTCATTTGTGGCTTTTGATATTACTGTAATACAAGCAATTAGCTACAAATGAACAACAGCAATGAGAGTCAAGCTATATAATGCATGTAGATGTGTAAGGAAGCATGTCTTGATCTTTGTGTTCTCCAATCTGCCGCACCAGAATTTATTTTTTATATAGGGAACCAAACACAAACACCAAATCTATATCCTCTATATCCATGCAGGGGGAATGTGCTCACAGATCAGGGATTTAATGTTCTGTATATATCCCTGTACCAGAGCATTAGCTCCAGTGCAGCACTGCAACGTTCAGCACTACTCAGATCTGAACCCAAATTTTACTGCTTGAGATAATCCCAATTTAAAAATAAAACTAATAACAGAAAATTAACATAAACTCAGGAAATGAGCAGTAGAAATATATCCAAATATTTCTTACAGAGGCCCTGAGCCAACCCGCTTAAGAGACTATGAAGTTTATCAGATCAACTTCAAAGGTATCTGGGTACAATCTAATGACACTTAAAAATAACAAGATAAACAGACCACCAGTATATTTTCACACACATGCACACACAAAAAATACAAAGGCAAGAAAATAAAGGATCCAACTGAGAACTTTCAAGAGTTAGTGTCTGAAGCTGGTTGAGAATCAGGAGTCTGCTTCTTAGAACCTTACTTAAAGGCATCTACTATTCTTTCAGAAAATGTTTTTGGCATCCTGAGTGAGAATACTTTGAGGTTGGCTATGACAGATGCAATGTTATTGTTTCAAAAGATTCTAATGAGCACAGCTCCACTGCCATGTGGATGCCTCTATGCTGTGTTCTGCTGACAGCATGTAGGTGATCACAATTCTTCACAGAAGAACGCAGTGGGGTTTTTTAATATGGAGAAAAATATTAAGTCTGTCAAGGAAGCAACACACCTCTTTTTAAAACAGTCTCAAGACTGTGGTATGTGCTGGATCCTATCTGTCCATCATAATCCTTTGCATATTGAAATTGTGCCTGTAAATCACCCAGATTTTTATTTACAGGCAGTAGATAAGACAGAGTCTGTGGTGCCTGGAATGGGAATAAGGGGTGGGGAGATAGAGTTTCTCATGGTCTCTGGAAGACATTTGAGAGACACTAGGTGTTTGGAGAGAGACACTGTTGAATATAATCCATGCTGCTTTGGCGGGCAAATTTTGCAGTTCAGACCACACATATCCCACATGGAGACAGTTCCATGTGGTGAAATTAGTGGGGTCCAAATGGGACTGATTTTTCTCTACAAACAGAAGAAGTCAAGAAGGAGCACTGGGTACAAAGCAGGATCCTAATTGCTTTCCAGTTCCAGATCTCCAGAGTCTGGGAGTGCTCTGGAGGGGCTGTGTGACTTTATGTTCACTGCAGCTCCTTCAAGTCTTTACCCTCTGAAGCATGCAGCTTGACTAGCAGAACCAGGGAGAAATTATGAGTCCAGACTTTAACTGAAAGGCTCTGTTTGCCCCGAGTCTGCACTAAACTCAGCTTTTGTAGATCCCAGGCTTGTGGAACCTGAAGACTGCTACCTGTAAGTGCTGTTTTGAAGATATTTTTCGTGTGTGTGAAATAGAGGCAAAGTTTCTGGCACCAGAAAGATGGGAAGACCTGATGCAAAGAAGCACAAGGAGTACTTAGGTGACATCCTTGCATGCTATGACACTTCAGTCCTGTCCAGGAGTTCCAAAATGCCTTGCTCCAGAACCAGACTAGCGACTGCTAGTGGAGGGAAAGACCTGAAGAGCAATGAAGAAGCTGATGTATACTAAGATACCACCAGGGCAGCCAAATGACAGTGAGGTCTTTATGAATGTGAAATTAGGTTTGGTGCTTCTCTGGGCTCCTTCCTACTGGGCCTGGTGCAGATATGGGAATTGAGGCCACACAGAGAAAGTGTGCAGGGAGGAGAAAAAGTAGAACTCTTGGCCAAGATTCAGTTATCAGTGGGAAGAGCAGAGCTGAGTGCAGAGGCAGTGAAAGAGAGGGAGGAAGATGGCACAGCAGGATCCTTGGTCTGCCACTGAGCGACTTTCCTCCATGTCCAGCTCCTTTCCCTGCTCTGTCACTCTTTTTACATGCACAGACAGCCTGTTCTATAGGCCAGGACCAGGTTTCTGCAACACAAGACACAAAGGACCCTTGAACAGCTCAGAAGGTCCTGCAATAATATGAAGCAGCAATTGCAGCCACCAGATTAGAAAAATAGAGCACTTCCAGTCAGCAATTTTGTTCCTAGTGAAGCCCCATGCCACATGAAGCTTTGAGCTACAGCTGCTTCAGTGCTAAGTACAGAAAAGGAAGATGTTTCTGGAATCTAGTTTTAACCTCAAAAAAAATGGGTACAATTTCTATGAAATAAGAGATAAATTTAGCTAATTTTGCATCATGCTCTAATTACCAGCTGCAGTGAAATATTCTAAGATGATGTATCTCAGGCTCCATTTTATTTCTGGATCTTGTTTCAATTAATTCCCTCTACCAATTTACAGCATCTACATGAGATGAAGTGAACATCAGGGCCTGGGTTACCTGGTCTTTCTCCTGTGATATCCTGGGCCAATTGCTCTTCATGGCTACTGCAGAACTGTTTTGCCAGTCTTACGATGGTGGTATTGATATTCACTTGCTATCCAGCAGTTTTTTGAGACAGCCTATTCAAGTGTGAAAAGCATTTTGAGGTCTCAGGTCATGCTACAGAAGTGAGAACAGTTATTTCTTCTCTCTCACTTCATTTCTCTGTGGCCTGTTTTATTTCTAAATGCTGGAAGTAGCACTGAGCAGAAAAGAGGATATCTGTTCTGCAGGAGAAAAAGAAGAGGGAGTCTATTTTGCAGTAAAAAAAAGAGGAAGACTGCTTGAAGGAAAGAAAAAACCCATGGGAGAAAGGAAGAGTGCATGTGAGAGTGAGGGCACAGATTCCAGTGCAGGTGAGAAACAGCTTAGTGGTCTGGGTGTTCTTATCCTGAGTAAGGTGAATATCTTCATTGGGAAATCTTGGGGCCAGCATGGCAGAGGCCAAAAATTCCTCCTAGGTCCCAAATAATGCTCACAAGAGGAGCTTTGAGGATGCTGCAATTTTTCCATAAGGAGTTCCATTTCAGAAAGGAACAAGATTTGGTAGAAAACTGGCCAGCCGTACTTGCAATCTCATTCTCATTTGTTTGCTCAAGTAATCCCCAGTGCTTGATTTATGTAAGACTTGAATTAACTGTGTATTTATTCAGAGATCTTAAATTGCACTGATGTGATGAGGTAAAATTGCAAGCTGATGCAGTTTCAAGGGTATTAACAAGCATATGACAGTGTGACAGATCCCACTTGCCACTGACGAACCCAACCCCATTTAAAGGTTTCCAGAGAAGGCAGCAAAAAGGCCCTTTCTTTCACAAGTACAACTGCTTTTCATGAAGGAGAATTTGCCCTAGCACTGAGGTGAGCCAGAGAGGTGCTGTACCTGTCAGAGACCTGAAAATTAAAACTGCTTGCTTGATGCTGCTCTCGGTGAACAGCCTTTGAGCTCAAAGACTAAATGAAGCACATTTTTGGTTCTAAGCAATTTGTGAATAATGTATAGTACTAGGAATAAAACAAACTCAGATGAGCACAAAGAATGGCGCAGTTAACACCCTGATCCAACAGAAACTTTCTCTAAATATGAAGGTGACTATAATTTCAAGCAGAGGTACCATTAAAAAATACTGAAAATCAAACTGAAATCACCATTGCTTCTGGTGTTAGCTGTTTCTGAAGTACTTCATGTTTCCAATAGGTGTTTAGGGAATTCAGACAATGAAAGCTAGCTATGAAGTTATCATTGGATGGTATTTAAACCTATTAAATGAAGAGGGAGGAAAATGATAATGTAAGTCTGTGGTTGAAGTGGGTGGAGAGTTGGTGTGACCATTTGGAGGTCCACTGAAAGACAGAATCCAAAACAAAATGCTCATGAAGAAACTACTGGAAGTTCCAGTCTTGAAATATGATGCAGCATACAAGATATGGTTAGGAAAGAAAGCTACACAGTCCATGAAGCCTGTGGAGAACATCAGCTTGAAAGAGATGAGGCAAGAGGATTGGGGATGAAAAATGTAGCTGGTACAAAAGATCCATCTGCTTTGCCAAGTGGTGCCAGTGATGCATACAGCATAGCTGCTAGAGGTTTGCACCTCTTGAAAGGGAAACAAGGCTATCTACACAGCTAAAAATGGTTATGGCAAGCACACAGGGGACTTGCAGGTGCTCGGAGATGGACAGGGAAAAACAGAAGGTCTTGAAGGAGGTTAGGGTTCAGGAGCTACTGTGACTTCTGTGGGAGCGGCATTATCACAAGAGGGAGCTGTCTGCCTGTATGAGATTGTCACCCCAGCCGGAAACACACCGCAGGGAAACAGCACCAAGGCTCTCAAACCCTGAGAGGGGCAGGAGGCAAGAGGTCCTGAGTGCTCAGACAGGCAGTGACCACAGCAGGCTAGCATGGGAGGGAACGGGCTGAGCCAGGTTAGCAGAACTAATCCCACAGGGCAAGCTACCAACACTGCACACTGCTAATTGCTCTTCTGCAAGTCAGATCCTGCATTATGTTAATGCTATCAGTTAATTGTTTTTATGCGTAGGCTTTGCTGGGAAGGGAGAAAAAGGAAAGGTGCTTGGTCAAAGTGAGGCACGGTGCTAGTCAGAGGTTCATGTGACAACGCAGCTGATCACCAAAGCTCCGATGGTGAATGAAGTCAATATGTGGCAGTCGGCTGTGAGCAGTGTCTGAACACAACTGGGCCTGTGTACCCAGCAGAGGGCATGTGCACAATCCCCCCCCCCTCCCCCATCCCACTCCTATCTTTACCCCCGGGACATAATTTCTTAGATAATGAGCATATCAGTGCCCTCAAAAGCTATGTAAGTGGTTACAGGACAAAGCCAGAGGCATCAGCTCTGCGTTGAACAGTTTGTGTTTTCTGTTACAGGGTCCAAACCTACCCTTAATTCTTGTTTCAGATAAGGTCCCCCTATAAGAGGTCCTGAGTTCCCATTTCTGATCAAGATGAGTAGTTCAGAGGAACTAAGCCACATCCCTAAGGCCAGGTCTGAACACTTGCATCTGTGTTTACTATGTATCAGGGAAACCAGCCTGTAACGTCTTCACACTGAGTTTAGTTTCATCTTCCAGTTATTTCTCTGAATGCTCATACCCGATTTTGGAAGACACAATTTACCGTAGTCTGAGACTGAGCTGAAAGCTCTGTTTTCTGCCAAGAATCTTGAGAGGATAACACATATCCAGGCACTTTGCATCAGAAATGTTCTATAGAAGGAAAACACAAAATATTTGTTACATTTCCTGGGCAGGAAGACAAACAGTTCTTCCAGGATGCACTAAGGTACATAATGGACTGTGCTATGTACAGTCAATGATGGGACAAGGCACAGAAGATCAAGCTAAAGGAAGAAAACCATTCCAGGTCGAAAAGTTAGAAGGCATTAAAAATACATATGGAGGAAAAGAATGTAGTCTTGTCGATGGGGGAAAAGAATGGAGATCAGAGGTCTGGGCTCTTTGCCACAGGGTGCTTGACCTCAGGCAAGTCTTCTGAGATCCCATTTCCCCTCCTACTCTTTGTCTATGTAGCTCCAGGAGCTTCGAGGCAGGGTTGGTCTCAAGCCTAGCAGTAAGGATACTTTATCTTGGTCATTGCTCCTAAGATACACGATAAAATTACTTCCTATTCATATTACTTCATTACGTGTGTACATATAAAGCAATTTGTCGGATACCTTAAGAAGCAAAAAAGAAATAAACACAGAATGCCTTGGGAACGTGCGGGAAGAGCAGAGTTCCCAGCCGGTTATTAATCCACTTGCAGGACAAGGCTTTTGCTGGAGTTTAAAATTAAATTTAAATTAAAAAAAAAAAGGCGGGGCGGTGGAAGAAAAAGAAAATAATTCTATCCCGAGCCAGCGGTCTGGCTCCAGCCTCAGCACCCGCCCGTCGTGACGCCGGCAGCGGAGCAACCCCCCCGCGGCCCCGGCCCCGCAGCAGCCCCCGCTCCGCTCCGCTC